>PVKC010046675.1:0-11198 GCA_004027635.1 Crocidura indochinensis
TTGTAATGATGTGGACAAAAACTCTGATATACAGTGCGAATGTAAATAGGCCTAGTCTCTATGTAATATAAAAGGTAAATACTTTAAAAAACATAAAATGGGGGTCCGGAGAGATAGCAAAGCCGTAAGGCATTTGCCTTGCACGCAGAAGGATGGTGGTTTGAATGCTGGCATCCCATATGGTCCCCCGAGCCTGCCCGGGGTGATTTCTAAGCATAGAGCCAGGAGTAATCCCTGAGCACTGCTGGGTGTGACCCAAAACCAAAAAACAAAACAAAACAAAACAAAACAAAACAAAACCCCCCAAAAAACCATAAAATGGAGGGGCTGGAGAGATCATACAACGGATAATGAGCTTGCCTAGCATGAGGCAGACCTAGGTTTGATCACTGGCATCCCATTTGTTCCCCACTTCTCCTGCTCCGAGCACTGCCAGGAGTAATTCCTGAACAGAGTCTGTAGTAACCTGTAAGCATTGCCAAGTGTAGATACCCCCGCAACCACCAAAAGAAAACAAATAAATAAAAAGACAAAATGGAAATACCCCAAGTTCCAATAAAACCAATCTTAGGCATTTATTCAAACACATTCAGAAGGATTAAAGCCCTATGTTCATAATCAATTGTACACGGTCAATGAAACATGGACGCAACTGAAAGGTCCAATGACAGACACAGAATAAAGAAGCTGTGGTTTATATACATATATATCACCTACATACAAATATTCAAGGGAATACTGCTCAGTATTGGAAAGAATGAAACTGTCTTTTGGAACAAAATGGATAGCCTTGAGGGGATTATGCTAATTAAAGTAAGGAAGTGAAAACAGTTGCCAGATGATTTCATCAGGTAGTATATAAACAAGAAAAACAAAATGGGAAAAACAACAGCACTTCTAGACTTGGTGAGAGTGCTGCGAATTACCGAAGAAAATGGTGAAACTGTAAGATAGCAGACTGTGGGAATAATGAGTCAAATCTTTTTGGTGGTAGAATGATACTACAATTTTTTTCTAATAATATATTTAAGCACCATAACCATTTGTAGTTGGATTTCAGTCATAAAAAACAACCCCTTCACCAGTGCAACCTTCCTGCCACAATGCCACCCCCATTTTCTTCCTTCCCCACCTCCTGCCTGTCTTTGAGAGAAGCATTTCTCTCACTCACTATCATTGTCATGATAGTTGTTATTATAGTTATTTCTCTATCTGCACTAACCAATCTTTGCGGTAAGTTTCATATAGTGGGCTGGTCCATCCAGACCTCATTTCTATTATCTCTGGCTATTATTACAACAAGGTCTTTTATTTTTCTTAAGTCCCACAGATGAGTGAGACTATTCTGTGTCTATCTCAGTCCTTCCGACTCATTTCTTTTTTTCTTTTTTGGTTTTTGGGTCACACCCGGCAGTGCTCAGGGGTTACTCCTGGCTCCATGCTCAGAAATTGCTCCTGGCAGGCACGGGGGACCATATGGGGCACTGGGATTTGAACCGATGACCTTTTGCATGAAAGGCAAACGCCTTACCTCTGTGCTATCTCCCGGACCCCTTTCCGACTCATTTCATTGAGCATAATAGTTTCCATGTCCATTCATATAGGAAGATATCACGACTTCACTTTTCCTAACAGCTAAATAGTATTCCATTGTATAGAAGTATCAAAAGTTTCTTTACCCACTCATCTGTTGTTGGGCATATGGGTTGTTTCCAAATTCTGGGTATTGTAAAAAGTGTTCCTATGAACACTGCAGTACAGAGGGCACATTATATTGTGTTTTTGTGGTCCTAGGGTGTATATCTAGGAGTGGTATTGCTGGATCATAATGGAGCTCAATGTTCATTTTTAAGGAACATCCACATTGTTTTCCAGAAAGGCTGAACCAGAGGACATTCCCACCAGTGAATGAGAGTTCCTTTTCCCACATCCAAGCCAGCAGTGGTATTCTTTTTTTTTTTTTTTTTTGGTTTTTGGGCCACACCCAGTGACGCTCAGGGGTTACTCCTGGCTATGCGCTTAGAAGTCGCCCCTGGCCTGGGGGACCATATGGGGCACGGGGGATCTAACCGCGGTCCATCCAAGGTTAGCGCGGTAAGGCAGGCACCTTACCTCAAGCGCCACCGCCCGGCCCCTAGTGGTAGTTCTTGATCATTGCGGTGTGCCAGTCTCTGGAGTGAGATATCTCATTGCTGTTTTGATTTGCATCTACCTAAAAATTAGTGATGTTGGAGCATTTTTTTCATGTGCCTTTTGGCAATCTGTATTTCTTCTTTATTTATTCTCCTGATTTTTTGATTGGGTTAGTTTTTTTTTCTTCTTTTTTTTTGGGGGGTGGGGGTGGGGTTCACACCTGGCAATGCTCAGGGATTACTCCTGGCTCTATGCTCAGAAATTGCTCCTGGCAGGCTCGGGGGACGATATGGGATGCCGGGATTAGAACCAATGACCTTCTGCATGCAAGGCAAACGTCTTACTTCTATGCTATCTCTCTGGCCCCTGAGATTTTCTTTTCTTGTTAAGTTGTCAGCATCTTGTATATCGTAGATATTAACCCCTTATCTGATGGGATCTGAGTGAAGAGTTTCTCCCATTCTGTGGGTGGCCTCTTTGTACTAGTCACTATTTCTTTTGAGGTACAGAAGCTTCTCAGTTTAATGTAGTCCCATTTGTTTAACTCTGCTTCCACTTGTTTGGACAATGCTGTTACCTCCTTGAAGATGCTTTTAGTCTCAATGTCATGGAGAGGTTTACCTATGTGTTGTTCTATATACCTTATGGTTTTGGGTCTAGTATCAAAGTCTTTAATCCATTTTGATTTGACCATTATGCATGGTGTTAGAGGTCTGAGTTCTCTTTTATTTGCATGTGGCTACCCAGCTATCCCAGCACCAACTGCTGAAGAGGTTTTCCTTGCTCTATTTTACATTTTTCCCTTTATAAAAGATTGATTATATGTCTGGGGGTCATTTTCTGAACACTCAAGTCTATTCCAATGATCTGAAGGTCTGATTTTATTCCAGTACCACGCTGTTTTAATGATTATTTCTTTGTAGTGCAATTTAAACTTGGGAAAAGTGATGTGTCCCATATTTTTTCCTAAGGGTTGTTTAGGTATTCTTGGGTGTTTATTATTTCAAATGAATTTCAGGTGTGTTTGATACACTTCTTTGAAGAATCTCATGGGTATCTTAGAAAAATTACATTAAATCTGTATAATGCTTTGGGGAATATTGCCATTTTAATTATGTTATCTTCCCAATCCATGAATAGGGTATGTGTCTCTATTTCCTTTTGTCCTCTCATTTCTTGAAGCAGTATTTTGTAGTTTTCTTTGTATAGGTCCTTCACCTCTTTAGGTAAGTTGATTTCAAGTTATTTGAGTTTCTGTGGCACAAGTGTGAATGAATTTTCTTTTTTTTTTTTTTTTGGTTTTTGGGCCACACTCGGTGACGCTCAGGGGTTACTCCTGGCTATTCGCTCAGAAGTCGCTCCTGGCAGGCACGGGGGACCATATGGGGAACCGGGGGGATCGAACCTTGGTCCGTCCTAGGTTAGCGCAGGCACCCTACCTTCAGCGCCACCGCCCGGCCCCCATGAAATTATTTTTTAATGCCCATTTCTTCTTAATCATTATTTGTATAGAAGGCCAATGATTTTTGTGTATTAACTTTGTATACTGCCACTTTGCTATACAAATCTATTATTTCTAGAAGCTTTGTGGTAGAGTCTTTAGGGTTTTCTAAATATAGTATCATGTTATCTGCAAACAGTAAAAGCTTGACTTCTTTTTCTATCTGGATGTCCTTGATATCTTTTTCTTGCCTAATTGCTATGGCAAGTACTTCAGTACTCTCTTAAATAGGAGTGGCAAGAAGGAGCAGACTTATCTTGCACTAGATTTTAGATGAAAGGCTTTTCACTTATCTCCACTGAATATAATATCTGCCACAGGCTTGCAGTAAATGGCCTTGACTGTACTGAGAAAAGTTCCTTCCATTCCCATCTTGTTGAGTTTTTATTATGAATGGGTATTGGACCTTAGTAAATGTTTTCTTTGTATTTATTGATATAATCATGACTTTTGTTTCCTCTTTTGTTAATATAGTGTATTTACATTGATTGATTTGTGTATCTTAAACCATCCTTGCATCTCTGGAATAAAATCTACTTAGTCATGGTTTATGATCTTCTTGAAGAGGCTCTGGATCCTATTTCCTAGATTTTTGTTGAGGATCTTTGTACCTGTGTTCATCAGGGATATTGGTCTGTAGATTTTTTTTTTGGTAGCATCTCTCTCTGCTTTTGGTTTTTATAGTATCTCTGTTCTATCTGCTTTTGGTAACAAGGTAATTTTAGTTTTGTGAGTGTTGCTAGTGGTTTATAGATCTTATTTATATTTTTCAAAGAATCAACTTTTGCTTTCAATGACCTTTCAGACGATTTTTCTTTTTTTTATTTCCACTTCAGTAATTTCTGCTCTAAACTTTGTTATTTCCTTCACCTACCTATTTTTGGTTCATTTTGTTGATTGCTTTCCTTTTTTTTTTTTTTTTTTTTTTTTTTTTTTTTTTTTTTTTTTTTTTTTTTTTTTTTTTTTTTTTTTTTTTTTTTTTTTTTTTTTGGTTTTTGGGCCACATCCAGTGACGCTCAGGGGTTACTCCTGGCTATTCGCTCAGAAGTAGCTCCTGGCAGGCACGGGGGACCATATGGGGAACCGGGGGATCGAACCGCGGTCTGTCCTAGGTTAGCGCAGGCACCTTATCTCCAGCGCCACCGCCTGGCCCCCTGTTGATTGCTTTCTAATTTTATAAGCTGTGTCATTAAGTTATTTATGTAGACCCCATACTCTTTCCTTATAAGTGCTTGCAAAGCTATGAATTTTCTTCTAGGTACAGCTTTTGTGTACCACAAATTTTGATAGTCTGTGTATCTGTTCACATTTGTTTCCAGGAATCTTTTGATTTCCTTTTTTGTTTCATCTCTGACCCACTGACTGTTCAGTAGTAAGCTGTTTAATTTCCAGGTGTTAAAGTATTTTCTCTGTGTTTGTAATTCCCTTCTAATTTCAGTGCATCCGAGAAGATAACTGATACAATTTGTATCCTTTTGACTTTATGGAGGTATGTTTTGTGACCCAGCATGTGGTCTATCTTTGAGAATGTCCCAAGTACAATGAAGAAAAATAAGAATGTGTATCCAGATGACAGGGCAGTGTTTAGGTCTCCCATTATTATTGTGTTGCTATTGGTATCTTCTTTCAGATTTGTTAACAATTGTTTTAAATATTTTGCTGGTCTTTAATTGGGTGCATATATGTTTAGGATTGTGATTTCTTTCTGTTGCACATATTCCATGATTATTACAAAATGCCTATATTTGTCCCTTACAAAATTTTTAAGTCTAATGTTTGTGTCCTCTGATATTAATATGACTACTCCAGCTTTTTTAAGAGCATTATTTGCTTGATGATCGTCCTCCAACCTTTAATTTTGAGTCTGTTTTGACTATTCAAAATATTGGATTGAACTTTTCGATCCATTGTGCCATTCTGTGCCTCTTAAACTGGTACATTTAGTCCATTGACATCAACGGAGATAACTGAAGGGATTTAGTGTTATCTTTAAGTAGGAATTTGGTGTGTTCTCTTGGTCTGTCTTAAAGTAGACCTTTAAGTTTGCCTTTTAAAAGGCTGATTTTGAGTCTGTAAAGTTTCTGAGCTATAGTTTATCCATGAAGCTATGTATCCTTCTTTCAAACTTGAATGTGAGTCTGGCTGGGTGAAGTATTCTTGGTGAATCCTTCATTTCGTTGAGCTTTTAGGGTTTCTTGTGGCTAGTCTGCTGTAAATCTTAAGGATGCTCCTTTGAATGTAATTTCTCTTTTTGATCTTACTACTTTCAGTATTCTATCCCTATCTGTGGGATTCATCATTGTGACATGGATGTGTCTTTGGGTGTTTTTCTTTGGATCTCTTTTAGCTGGTACTCTTTGGGCATGCAAGATATGGTTGCATGCACTCTTTACTTCTGGGAGATTTTCTGCAATGATGTCTTTGACTATTGATTCTTCCTAGGGATATTCTTCCTGTGTCTCTGGGACGCCAATGATTCTTATGTTATTTCTGTTGAGTTTACCACTATTTTCATTGCACTTTGAGGATTTTTCCCATTGTCTGTTCATTTGTTTTAAGGTTCTTTGCCAATCACTTTTGTTGTGTGGAGTTGTTATGCATCTCATGCAGATCTGTCCTCATCTGATGTTAATCTGTTGGAGACGCTTTCCAGTGAGGTTTTCATTTCAACTACCAAGTTTTTCAGTCCTGCTATCTCAATTTGGAGTTTTTTCCAATTTCTATTTTCATAATTTCTTGGTTCTCTTTTTTTTGGGTAATACCTGGCCACACTCAGGGGTTACTCCTGGCTCCGTGTTCAGAAATCTCTCCTGGCAAGGTACATGCAGAAGGATGGTGGTTCAAATCCCAGCATCCCATATGGTCCCCCAAGCCTGCTCTGAGCGATTTCTGAGCGTAGAGCCAGGAGTGGCCCTTGAGCGCTGCCGGGTGTGACCCAAAAACCAAAACCAAACAAACCAAAAAAGAAGAAATTTCTCCTGGCAGGCACAGGGACCATTTGGGATGCTGGGATTCTGATCACTGTCAATCCTGGACTGGCTGTTTGCAAGGCAAACGCCCCATGACTGTGCTATTTCTACAGACCCAGTCTCTCGATTCTTATTTGTGGTTTGTGGTTTTTTTTTTTTTTTTTTTTTTTTTTTTTGGGTCACACCCGGCAGTGCTCAGGGGTTACTCCTGGCTCCATGCTCAGAAATTGCTCCTGGCAGGCACGGGGGACCATATGGGGCACCGGGATTCGAACCGATGACCTTTTTGCATGAAAGGCAAACGTCTTACCTCCATGCTATCTCCCGGGCCCCCTTATTTGTGGTTTGTTCAGTTCATTCCATGCTTTTTTCTATGAGGATCTATGAGTTCTATGAAGATCCCCCATATTTCTTCTTTAAAGTACTATCTGACAGACTAAATAATAAATAGGTGGTTAGAAGTTTTCAGGTCTTTTTTGTTTGTTTTGGCCACACCTGGCAGAACTCTGGGGTTACTCCTGACTCTGCAGTCAGAAATCGCTCCTGGAATGAGGGGACCATATGGGATTCTGGGGATCAAATCCACATTTGTCCTGGGTTAGCCGCATGCAAGACAAATGTCCCACCGCTGTGCTACCACTCTGACCCTGACGTTTTCAGGTCATCAGAGCTGCCACCTTCATCCTTTATGTCAAGTGGAGGCCTGTGTTGTTTCTCTATTGTCCTGTCTGTAGTGTGTTATTTTCTACTTGTGTTGAGGTTCACTGACTAGGAGACGTGCATGGCTGCAGAAAACGGACTGGCCAGATACCTCTGGATCTGCCCTCCTTCAATGATGTGCATTCTGTGGGTTCTTCAGGGTGGGGTGGGTCCTGGCGCAGGTAAGTCATGGCAGTGCATGCGGTGGGATCCTCCTTCTTCTTCTTCTTTTTTTTTTAAATAACTTTGCTTTCACTTATTCCCTGCTTATAGCAGAAAATCCTGGTGCTCATTATACTGCATTCAGAAAGACAATAATCCAGGATACCTGCAGCACTGCTGGTGGCAGCAGGGCAAAAAGATTTTTTTTTTTTGCTAAAAGATTTTCACTGAGAAGACAAGTGCCTGTGATGCTCTAGCTCTGATCTGGACCTGATACTACAAGTTTAGCAGTGGCAGTAGTGACAAACAAAATCCCTGAATTTCTAAAGTATTGCAAGCTAATGATAACTATGGGAAAAAGAGTGAAAGGTTGGAGAGGGGGCTCAAAGTTTAGAGCAAATGCCTTACATATAGGAATCCCATGTTCAACCCTTGGTCTGGGCAAGGTCCTCTGGCACAAAGAGGGACAGTCCTCAAGAATTGCCAGGTATGAGGTTACCCTCACCATGCCCCCAAAAAAGATGAAATTAAGATAAAATCAGGGGCTGGTGAGGTGGCACTAGAGGTAAGGTGTCTGCCTTATAAGCGCTAGCCAAGGAAGGACTGCAGTTCCATCCCCTGAAGTCCCATATGGTCCCCCCAAGCCAGGGGCAATTTCTAAGCTCTTAGCCAGGAGTAACCCCTGAGCATCAAATGGGTGTGACCCTAAAAACAAAAACAAACAAAAAAAAAAGATAAAATCAGAATCTGGTTTTATAAATCAGAGGTAGATTATTTAAGTTGCATTTAAGGCTGTGGGTTGATACCAGAAGCCGAACAACAAGTATGACATATGTCTCAAGACAACCTAGATGAAATTCAAGGTGGGTTAATAAGAAAGTGAAAGACCAGATTTTTTCATTCATATGTGAAATATATAATTAACCAAAAATAAATTAACTGGCAAAAAATAAGAAATTTCAAATATCCAGGAAAAGATAAAATGTTCGATAAAAATATAATGGATCGGGGCCCGGGAGATAGCATGGAGGTCAGGCATTTGCCTTTCATGCAAAAGGTCATCGGTTCGAATCCCGGTGCCCCATATGGTCCCCCGTGCCTGCCAGGAGCAATTTCTGAGCATGGAGCCAGGAGTAACCGAGTAATCCCTGAGCACTGCCGGGTGTGACCCAAAAATATATATATATATATATATATAATGGATCAGGAGGGGAAAGGGATGGGTATGGAGAGTGAGATAGTGGATCACTTTCACAGTGATGGCTTTAGAAAGTTTAGCGGCAGCTGATGTAAGACTGACTCATTTAAAGAGGGCAGGGAATAAGGTGCATGTTTAACATGTATGAGTCTCGGCTTGACTTCCTGAGTACATGTGGGCACACACAGACATGTGCATGCACAATGCACATGCATGAAAGGATACAGACACTTCCTCCTCTCAAGAATGGAATATATATTTCTTAGTTTCTCTTAAGTGAAGGACACGCCAGAGTTTGGGTTGTTTTCTCACACACTTTTCTCTTCCACTTTTAACAACCCAAAAGAATATTTAGTGGACTAAGTGTCCATACTGAAAAAGATCACTGTAAAATTTCATTTTTGTCTTCTGGTTTGGGGGACATACTTGATGATGGTACGTGGGAGCTAATAATAGCTCTGCTTGGAGATTTTCCCCCCTATGGCACAGGGGGACCACATGATGTCCAGGAGAGAATTGGTCAGCCAAATGAAGGCAAGAGCTTTAACTCTATACTACTTCTGAAAGTGAGATGGTTTCAATACAGAAGTAATTCTAAGCTTACCCCCTGTCTTTTTTGTTTTTGTGCTATACCTAGCAGTTCTCAGGAGTTATTCCTGGCTTTGCATTCAGAAATCACTCCTGGTAGTGTGCAGGGGACCATATGACATCTCTTCCCTTTTAAGTTTTTAATAAGAATATTCTTTTTAGAATGGGGCATGTCCAGGGCCAGAGAGATAGCACAGCAGTAAGGCATTTGCCTTGCATGTGACTGACCGGGAGAGACCCAGTTCGATCCATCCCTTATGGTCCCCCAGTCAGACAGGGGCAATTTCTGAGTGCAGAGCCAGGAGTAACCCCTGAGCGCTAGTGGGTGTGACCCAAAAACCAATCTATCAGTCAATCAAATCAATCAATCGATTTAAAAAAAAAGAATGGGGCATGTCCTTAGAAGTTTAGTCACACAGAAAGTCATTTCTAATGATTTTTCTTTTTTCCTTTTATGTAACTGAAAGATGTCATCAGTGTTGGGATAGAAACACATTTCTATCCAAACTTCTACACTGAAGATATATTTCTCAGGCAACTAGAAATCTCACACAGTCTAGAAAATAAGCTCTGTGTTCCTTACCTAAGTGCAGTGTGGCAGCCAGTAGTGCATGGATATAGACTGCAAACTGGGCTCGGATCCATTCATCACCTCCCTCCCAGCCTGTACCGTCCAGGAAGACATCATCGCGGTTCTCGGTAACATGCCTCACTAAGTAATCTGCGAATCTTAAGTCTGCAGTGGTGGGGCTCAGCAGCTTCCTGAGTTCTGGATCATGGATCTGGACCACAGCGTCTTCTACCTGGAGGGGCCCAAGTACAAATCAGAGTCTGCGTATGTGCCCAGAAACAGCTATTCATACCACACTCAACAACAACTACTGGAAAGTTGGAATTGAAGTTAAAAGAAATATGAATAAACAACATTCTCAAGTGATGAATCTAAGAGAGAGGCAGTTTTTTTTTTACTTCAAAAATTCTCATTTTGGAGTCTGAGAGACAGTACAGCGGGTATGGTGTTTGCCTTGAAAGCAGCTACTCAGGTCTGATCACCAGTATTCCAGATACTCAGAACACCAGAGGAGCAATTTCTGAAAACCAGAGGAGCATATAATAAAATATATGAAAGTTAAGGCCAATTCTGAAGTATAACAAAAAATACTCATGAGTCTACCAACAAACTTCATAACTAGAATATAACTAAAAATACTTAAATATAATTCTGCTCCTAGGGAAGCATCATAGAGATTTCTCAGAAAAGTAATACAGGGTCAGAGCTATAGTACAGAGGGTATGGCATTTGCTTGCATGCATCCCATATGGTCACCCAAGCACCAGCAGGAGTAATTTCTGAGCACAGATTCATGAGTAACACCTGAGAGCCACTGGGTGTGACTCAAAAACCAAATATTAATAGTAATAATAATAACGCCTCTATACAACCCAGAAGTAATTTCATTTCCTGGTACTTAACCCTAAAACACAAATGTATTAATTCAAAAAAGAACATGTGCACATTATCATATCACTTAGCACAATAGCTAGAATATGGAAATAAACGCAGGTGTCCAACAATAGATGAATGAATAATGAAGATATGACATATAACTTGGGGCACATTGGCAGTGCTCTGTGATTACTACATTACGTCATATTAATTCCACTTTCAACATCGGCTAAGTAGAATGAGTTGCATTTTATCTTTCTTGCTTTTGGAAATTAATATTCATTTGTTCACATTTAAGTGTGATGCTACCTGTAAGATTTTTGCAAATGCTATATTTCCTCTTGTTCTTCATATGCTGAAAATTTTTATGAATTATATACTTGTACTTTTAAAATGCTGTTATATACCTATTGACATAGTCACATAATTGTTTTAGTGTATTAGCATAAAATATTTTAATCATTTTTCGCCTTTTTTTTTTTTGGTTTTTGGGTCACACCC
>PVKC010046676.1:0-11183 GCA_004027635.1 Crocidura indochinensis
AATTAAGCTGTTTTTTTCCCTAGAGTCTAGCTTTTAAATTTAGGTCACAATTCTTTTATGGGGCTGCATAATTGACCTTGGGGTTCCTAAAAAATTTTGATAATACTCAATGATTTCTGGTCACACAGCAACTGAAAATTAATTGAAAATCAGATACATAATGAATCTGAAGTGTTTCTAATTACACTTACCCAAGTTGTTTTCCTTGGGAAAGATGGACTCACATGTGTCTGCCGTGTTCATTTTGTAGCTAATAGGAGGTCTTTCTTGACCTCCTACATCATGCCTATATTGATTGGCATTGATGAGCCCAGTGGAATTAGACCTTTGAAGTTGCATCAACTCTGCTAAAGATTTAAGAGACAAGCACTTGATAGCAAAAGCTAGGTTAATAAAACTATGCTGAAGTTGTAACAACAGCCAATTAAAAGATCTGAGAGCCTAAATGTATGTTGTATGGGTGGTGTCATGGTTAGGAGTACAAGTGCTACTTGCAAATTGCAGGAAACAGGGAACAGTGTCTTGATATCCGAAGGTTCAACACTTGTTGGTGGAAGAATATAACACCCAGGCTCTGCAACTTAAGTGTCCTTCTTCTTTCAACTTATAATTTTTCTTTTCCTTTTCAAGGAATGAGATAGCATTGATATTACAAGTGCATATATTTAATAGCTACTTAAATATGCATATCTTATACATCCCTTTTATTATTTTTCCTCAAAAAAGCAGTATCGGACTTCTGAAAGATGCAACAAGGTCAGACAAGAAATGTGGAAGCCATGTGAAAACCACTCTGGCCACTGTTTTGGCAGCACCCAGGCACATTGAAAACTTGTTTTTCTTTCAGATAGCTCCAGGCTCTGTGGACACATTTTATGTCTCTGCCTCAATCAAGTTCTCCTGGATTTTTACTACTAATAAGCCAAAGGAGTATTGACAAGAATTACTTGGGGGCAAGTATTGACAAGAAATTACAATGAGGGGCCTGGATTGAGCATTTGCTTTGCATACATTAGACCCAGATTTGATCTTTTAGCACCCCTTGTGTGGTTCCTGAGCCTGCAGGAGTAAACCCTGAGCATAGCTCAGTGTGGCCCAACAACTCTCCAAAAAAGATACAATGATAATCCAGCTGATATGCCTTTTTTGTACAGGATGAGAAGTGACTGACAAATTCCTGGCTGGCTTTTGTAGCAGGTACAGATCTTGGGGTTCTTGTCATGAAGTGGTCAAGCAGAAAGCAAGGCCAAACTAAGTAAAAAGACTTTATTTAAGGAAACAAAAAGACAGGGAGAGTAAAGCTGAAAACTCTTTGATTATGAGGGGTGTTCTAAAACAGGATTCCCATTAGACTCAACCACAAAACTCTGAATATTTTCTAAAGAAAAGCAATCTTTTTTTTTTCCTCTTGCCATTAACACAGCTAAGTACAAATAAAATTTCCTTTATCTAGGTTTCCATATGGTTATGCTCTGAGGATGCAAAATGCTATCTGTCAAAACTTATGTTTTTCTGTCCCTGACAAAAATCTTTCATGGAACAGGCCTTTTATTTCTTTCTTTCTTTCTTTTTATCACCAGCAAAATGAATCTGGAGAATAATTGTCAAATTGTTATTCAGTAAAATCATCCCATGTGTCTGACATTTTAATTCTGTTTTCATAAAAGATAAGGGTGAATTAAGAATTATAATTCTAGCTTTTCCACTTCAGTGCTTGGGGAGCTATAGTCGTAATGCAGACATAGCCAAGTACAAAAATCACACCATACACAACTGGTACCAAATAAAGCAAAGAACTGATGTTAAAGAAACCTGGGTCATAAAGATTGAGTCTCTTAAAGTGGTAGACCACAAATGTTGAAGAAATATGTACTTTACCAAGAAGTACAGTAAGAAGGACATGAAAAAGATGCAGGCCAAAAATATTTCTGTATGTGCTGAGGCTATCAAGATCTTTGTAAATCCAACTAGATCATGACCATAATTTCAAGAGGCATCAGTTACAAGCTCAGCTGACTTTTCTACAGTAAGCTCCTCAAGCTTGGGGAAATCGGTTTATGCCTGCAAAGCCAAGAGTCTTGGGTTCTGTCACCAAAGTATCAAGGCTGAAACTTAGGCCCAAACCAAAATCCAAGCCAAGATCCAAATGTTTGCTATAGCTCCAGCACAGTGAAAACTTCCAAAGATAAACCTGTGTTCCAAGTTCCAGGAAAAAATATTCATGCTTTTGGAACTATCTTTTAAGGACGTGGATCAAATGTCTCTTCGTATTGGTAAAATTACCTTGCAAATAGATCTGCATAGGGTCTAAAGTTTTTCTGATTTCTTCCCATATGTTCATATTCTACCAGCTATTAGAACAAGTTTCCTGAGCTCAAGACCATATGTGACCCGAACCTCCTTTCCCAAAAAAATAAAGGGAAGAAACAGCACAGATCTCTCTCCTTTGTAGATAATAAATACAGTAGGAGAATGGCTACAGAATTTGGTCAATGGCCACAAAATTTGAAAACCAGCCTTGAGAACTAAGAATTGAGTTTATGTAAAAGGGTAGCAAGGGTGGCTAGAAAGAATCTTAGAACTTTGATGAAAAAAACCTTATATTCTTGTCATGGTTTTGGTTTTGGGTTACTGTATCAATAAAATTGTAAATCTAAATAAAAACCGAGAAAAAAAACAAGTATGACTTTTTACTGAAATATCTTACTCCCTTTTATACACTTGTTATTAATTTTCTTAGTGGAACCCAAAAATTAATGTTGTATAAAATACATATGCAATTGAATCTATCTGTTATCTTCAGGATGTGATTTAATTACACATGGATAATGAATCAAATGAGATATATATCATATAAATATAAATTTGCATGAAATGACAATATGCTTTGTGCTTCATGTAACTAAACTTTATAAAACTCTAAAGAAAACTCTATATAAACTTTTCTATTTCTGTTGCACAAATAATGAAATCCTAGTGGCTGATATGCATTAGCATTTCTACCAATAGAAAAGATACATCCTCTAGCTTTAAAAACTGTCCTATGTACCACATACTTTCCAAAGTACTGCTAGAAGTGCTGAGCTATACACCAGAACTGCTAAGTGTAGTATAAGGGCATCACCCATTGAAGCACTGAAACATCCAAGCAAATATTAATGTCTGTGCATTACTATAGTGTTCCCCAAATTCCTGGATACTTATGAGTCTCCATATCACATACCAAAAGAATACCTGATTTAAGTAATTAGTATAAATCCTTAGATGTAGATCACAATTTATTTTTTGCTTAGTTATGAAATGATCTCACTTTTAAGTAATTTCTAGTTCATCCAGCCTTCATAGAAACACATACCAACAAGGCATTTTGATATGATTATCCAAAGGATCTAGTAATTCATCAGAAAACTCCATTTAACTGTTGATTATATATGATTTTAACTTTCTTTTGTCAAAATTTTCCTCCTCTCTATTTGGAAATCATAAGTAAGAGTCATCCAGAAGATATTGCTATGTTGGGTTATACACAGACCTTAGGATTTTTTGACTATGTTTGAGTAGCTGATTAACCTCCGAAGAACAGTGTCAAGAGAACACATTATGGTTTATTCTAAGCATGCAAATATACAATTTTTGTTTTCCTATCTTAGCATTTAGTACAGTTATTAAACTTGTAGTAATTGAACATTATGGTTACTTATGGAAGTCAAACTCAAGTTTGATTGCTCTGTCACTCTCATATTCTATTTAAGTGCCATCATTTTATAGGCTTACTTTTGTTTTAGCATATTTTATATCTAAATGTTTGAAAGATGTTTAAAAGTGGAGAGTTAAATCAAACTTATAAAAAATATAGTAATAAAAACTTAACATTTATGTTTAGAAATTTAGGAAAAAGTTGGAAATATACTGAATTGTGATGTCTTTAACTTTTATATATGTGCAATGTTTTAAATATATCTTCTTGCTCACTTTTTTTCTCTAAAAATCACTGAAACAAACAACCTCACTGCTGAATCAGTGAATAAAATCTCTGACTAACAAGAAAATCCTTACAGTTTTTTTTTTACTGTTGCTTGTTGGTTTTTTATTTTATGTTTTTCTTTATATTTGTTTGTTTCTTTTATTTTTCTCAGAACAGAACCACACAACTTGAATCATCTTGCTCTGCCTCATGAATTAAGGGAGAAATAAAAATGAATGGTACCAGGACCAAACAGCCATATGAAATTTAAGTGGAAATAAAAAAAGATCAGACTTAAACACTAAACCCAAAGTCAATAACAACAGAATCAATGCCTCATCTACAACAAAATATACACAGAGGGAAACAGTTACACTAGCATTCTGAGGGACAAAGGAGGGAGATATGGGACACATGCTGGGAACAGGGGTGGAGGGAATGGCCCTGATTGTCACTCTGTACCTCAAATATTACTGTGAAAGATTTGTTATTCACTTTTGGTCACAATAAAAATTATTAAAAAATTGAGGCCGGCCTGGTGGCGCTACAGGTAAAGTGTCTGCCTTGCCAGCACTAGCCTAGGAAGGACCACAGTTCAATTCCCCGGCATCCCATATAGTCCCCCAAGCAAGGAGCGACTTCTGAGTGCATATCCAGGAGTCACCCCCCCAAAAAAAAGTGAAGAGAACAGGAAAATAATGAAACTGCAAGGTGATAACACATAACTGCAATAAAAAAAAAATTTTAAAGGGGCCAGAGTATTAGCACAAGGGGTAAGGTGTCTGCCTTGTCCCTGCTTGCCTAGGACGGACTCTGGTTTGATCCCCCGGCTTCCCATATGGTTCCCCAAGAAAGGAGCGACTTCTGAGCACATAGCCAAGAGTAACCCTTGAGCGTCACCAGGTATGACCCAAAAACCAAAAACCAAAAAAAAAAAACAATTTGTTGTTAATTACTGATCTGTAGTACAAATTGTTAAATAGTTTTGCATAAAAAGACATAGCAGTCTTTGAAAGTATAGTCTATCAATATTATTGTCAGGAATCAGAAATTTTCAATCCAGTATTACTAATCTTTCATTTTATACATATCAAAAAAAACATCTGGGGCCCGGGAGATAGCATGGAGGTAAGGTGTTTACCTTTCATGCAAAAGGTCATCGGTTCAAATCTCAGTGCCCCATATGGTCCCCCGTGCTGCCAGGAGCAATTTCTGAGCATGGAGCCAGGAGTAACTCCTGAGCACTGCTGGGTGAGACCCAAAAACCAAAAAAAAAAACAAAAACAAAACAAAAACAAAAACAAAAACAAAAACAAAAAAAACATCATAGCCAGTCAGGTGTTATGGATATAACATAGAAAACCCATAAGTACAAAAAAGAAAAGCCCTCTGCATTTCTCAGCACTATAATCAATAACCAGAATCTTGAAACAACCCAAGTGTCCAAGAATAGATGAATGGCTAAAGAATCTGGTAAGTCAAGCTGCATTCTTCTCAAAAAGAAACTTAAAGCAAATCTATTAATCTTTTTTATATAGTGATTTCTGTGAATATGAAAAAAAAACTGTACTGCTTCTGAGTTTCTGAGAATGTTTTCCATTGTCATAGCCTTTTTTGACTCACATGACATCTTCAGGCTGCATATCAACCAAAGACAGATATTTAGGGAATTATGGAAATATATATACTGGAACATATACGGATAGAAATATGTATACATATTTTTAAACTCAACATTGGTCTGTTTTAACTGAAGAATGAGACAGCTCATAACCTATTATTTAGACATGTAAGCAATTTTCAGCTAAAATCAAGTGATGTCCTGAATTTCATGAGAAACTTTTACTATTCCCTTAACTGCTAAGAAAAAATCTTGTGTATAATAAAAATTAGGATTTTTAATCAGGCTTTGTCCTTCCTTTAAAGACAACTTTAAGCAGACAAAGCATCCTATTTTATTTTTACTTAATTTTATTTAAAGACCATGGTTACTAAGTTGTTCATAATATAGTTTTTTTTTTATGGATGAAGTAGTTCATGATTGAGTTACAGTCATACAAAGCATAACATTCAAGAGTGCACATTTCCCACCACCGATGTCAATAATTTCTCTCTCCCATCTCTGATGCCCTCTTTTCTACCTCCAACCCTCCCTTGCCTGCTTCTGGAAAAGACATATTACTTCTGAATCTCTCTCTCTCTCTCATTTTTTCCTTTTCTATTTTTTTCTTTTCCTTTCTTTTCTTTCCTTTTATTTTTCTTTTCTTTTTTTTTTTGACACTGTGATTTACACTACTGTTATAAAGAGTATCATGCATGTTACTTTATCCTCTTTCAGAATCCAGTTCTTATCCAGGATGATGGGTCTCAACTATCACTTTAGAGTAGGCCCTTCTCTACTTTAATTGCACTCTCTGCTTTTTGTGCCAAGCTTTCTACCATGGACTGGTCCTCCTAATCCTAATTTCCATTGTCTCAAAATATCTTCTTTTCAGAACAACTGATCTTTGACATATAAGTCACCCTCTTCCCACCTTGTGAATTTCCATTTCCTCTTATAGAAGGCATAGACCACCTTAACTAATTCTTAACTCCAAATATAAATATATTCTAATAAATGCTATAATAGTCCATGCAAATTCTACAAATATATGTAATTAAATTTTGTATTAATATCAGATGTACTATCTTTTGATATTAGTTTAATTGTTTAGCTAGTCCAAGATTATAGGTGAGAAGGTTAAAATTAAAATTAGAATAATAATTCTCAGGACCTTAGAATTCTTAGAAATAAATGTAGCTGTGCCTCTCATATGGCATGAGGTTCACTTATCCATATTAGGAATAAATCCATTCAATTTAATTGGGGTCAATCATCCCTAAACTTGATGTATCATTCCAACTTTTGATATGTCACAAACATTCTCTTTTTATCCAAGATCTCTCAAACATAAAATTGCTCAAAGAGGAATCTTGTACGACAAAAGTTTCTCAGTTGTGGAGGACAGAAAAGCACTGGCAGTTTTAGTTGCTGTTTTTAACAGTTATTTCTCTTTGTTTTGAAAATAAAACAATAGCTATAAATATTTACATTTGAATCCAAAACATTTTGACAAATTGCAGCTGCTAAATGATTTATGAAACTTGTGAAATCAAGTAGAGAGATACAGAAGACACACATGTTGCTGTTTGTCAGAAGAAAGAACTTCATACAGATATTGATTTACGTTTTCTAAGTACAGGCTTTCTAAGATATAGTTATATATAAATTCTAAAGGATCTCTGGTTCAAAAACTAAATTTCATTAACACTTGATCATTAGCATTTTACTGTCATTAACATTGAGGTAAAATATACACTTAAGGATAACATATCACAATTTAAACCATAGAAGAGATAATCAAATGTCAAAAGTCAAATTCATAAATAAAATATAATCAGACACACAAATAAATATCTCAGTAATCTTGATTATTTCAAAGTGTGTATCTTTTTTATGATTAAGAGCATTCTTGTCCAAGTTTATGAACAATTGGACATCCTTCATCCAAATTTGAAGCACTATTTTTGGAATTTGGGAAATAATTATTCTATTAAAAAATGACATACTCATTAAGAGTGGGGATTTTTTTTCTTTCCCTTCTATATATTTTGGCAGGTCTAATTATATTGGCATAATACATATTGACACTTAAGTGCTTATTTCAGAAACAATTCAATAGTCTCAGAGTTAGTCCCCTTATGATGATTCACTTTGCCACACAGATTATTTTCAATTGTAAATAATGAAGAATTTAAGGCTAAGGATTTTTTTCCCTTTCCTCTAATCTTTTTTCATTAGTCCTAATCAAAGAAACAATCACAAAGAAAACACTCCCTTGACAATCCCTCTCAGAAATAAAAAGCAAGTTATTTTCTGACTCTCTAGCCTGAACTTAACCAGGAGAAGAATTCAACTAATGAACCTTATGCGAAAGGTTTTATTATAGGGAAAAAAATCTCATGAACAGGTGAACTGACAGTGCATCAAAAACTCCAGAGAAAAAGGCACAATCACTGTGCGTGCAAAATCTATAATCAGTTTACTCTGGTTTGAATATGATCCAAGAGAAAAATGGGGTGTTAAATCCATCAGGCTGGCATTTGTGTGTTTTATTGAAAGCAAAGCTTCTGAAAGAAGTTTGAGATATATATTCCTTATTGTCTTTGGCTTCATGTCCTAGGTATACAATTTGTCTCCATTTCTAGTTCTTTCATTCCAGGAATTCTGTTAACTTGCTCATGGTCAAATGGTGTTGGTATAAATGTAAAGGTTGTTTTCTTCTGCTGGACTCAAGATCCAATCTGTGAAACAACATGGAGCTAGATCAAGAAATAGCTTTATTGGTAATTTGTTGCTAGGTAGGAAGATAGTGAAATCCTGTCCTCAAATAAGTCATCTTGTACCATTAAAAGAAAAACTTTTAATGGAAAGCCAGCAAAGAAATAACTCAGTGTTCAAGAGTACATGCTTTGCATGTGAAAGACTCAGGCTTGGGGCTTTCTCTTCAAGCCTGTGTTCTCCTTTGAGCACAAATTTTTCATGATTGTGTCTGTTTCTTTGCTTGTTTTTTTTTCTACTCTAAAAGAGCCTGAATTCACTATTGAACACATATTCTTGTCTTTCACTCTTCTCGTGCCTTTTTAAGTAAGTTCCATTCAATAAAAATTATCATACTCAATGGGATTGAAGCAAAAGGACAGAGCAGGAATAGGTACATCTTTGTAATTCAGATCCATTTTAGACTAAATTTCAGTGCCCTGAGGGAGAGAGAAGTGTCAAGACAAAGAGTAGAGTCTTCCAAGCAGCCCTGCTAGTCTCTAACCAGAAACATTATCACAAAAAAAAGTGAGGCCGGGGCCTGAGCTGTGGCGAAGTGGTAGGGTGTTTGCCTTGCAAGTGTTAAACTAGGATGGGCCATGGTCAATCCCCCACTGTCCCATATGGTCCCACAAGCCAGGAGTGATTTCTGAGCACATAGCCAGGAGTAACCCCTGAGCATCACTAGGTATGGTCCAAAAAAAAAAAAAAGTGAGGCAGACAGAGTGGCAAAGGAATTCTTTTAATGATTCAGAAGTGCTATTTTCATACTCAGTTCAGAAACTTGAGAAGAACACAACATCCCTTCACTTCAAAGGAATATTTTTTTATGATTCAGAAGTGCTATTTTCACACTCAGATCAGGGCCCTAAGATGAACACAATCCCTCCACTTCTATTATATTTCAGTCATGCAGCTACACCACCACCACCACAAACAAGAAATACCTCCAAACTGATAAAGTCTTAGTGGAAAGCAACTCAGAACTCACCATAAGTAGTGAAAAAAGACGGTAGTTCTGAAGACTCAACCATTATCAGCCAGCTATATCATTTCTCTAATAAGGAATTGAGAGATGAAATATTGAGGATGTTCACAAAATTTTAGGAAAACCATGAGACAAATATCCAATAACTCAAGAGTTTGTGATAGCAGAAATGAGAAAACTTAAAACAGAAATTACAATTGAAAAATTTGGTAGACCAAAAAAAAATTGAATGGTTCAGTAGCAGAGTGGTTGAGGACAGAACTTGAAAATAGGGTGAAATATAACTCCAGACAACAGCATAAGATAGAAAGGAATCTTAAAATAAACTAACAGCTGACAAGAGAACTTTGGGATGAATTCAAGAGGCATTATGTAAGAATCATTGACATCCCAGAGGAGCAGGAAGACACCCCTTATAAAGAAGCAACATTAAAAATCATTATTGCTGAGAAGTTATCAGAACTAGACAGCACATATACCCACATCCTGGACACCCAAAGGGTACTAATTAAAATAGTTTGAAATAATAATACTCTAAGACACATACTAATCATAATGGTGAAGACCAAACATAGAATACTGAAAGAGATAACATACTAAAAGTAACAAGAGCAAAGAAGAAAATTACGTACAAATGAGCTTCCTTAAAACGTACAGCAGATTTACCAAAGGCAATCCTCAGGGCCCAAAAGCAGTGGTGGTATAGTTTTAAAAACTCAGTAAAAGGTGTCACAACAAGAATATTTTACTCAGCCAGACACTCTTTCATATTTGAAGGAATGATAAATAACTTTATGAATAAACTACAGCTCAAAAATTTCATAAAATCAAAACCAATTTTAAAAAGAGGATATTTTAAGATAACACAAAATGCAAAATATGTTGCAAATAATTCCATAACAGTGATTTTTCTCAATGTCAATGTAGTAGACTAAAAGATCTTGAAAAAGACTCTAAAGATTATGATCAATAAATTTATCTTGGATAAAGGCACATAAAATACAAAGTATGCAAGGAAATCCTCTTCATTAAGTGATGTTAGGAGAACTAGTCAGCTACATACAAACAAAATTAACTCTGGCCTCTTTCTAAAACTATGTACAAAAGTAAAATCAAAATAGATATCATAATAGAAATCCTAAGGTACATAAAGAAAAGCATAAGAATAGCTCTATAATATTGAATATAAAGTCTACTTAAGTATGAAACACCATTGATCAAGCAAGTGGAAGCAAAGATAAAAAATAGTACTACGTGAGACCTAGGAAAAAACTCCCCAGGGAGAATGAACAGCTAAGGACATAGTTACAGAGAAACTTCCAGAGCTAAAGACAGTCTGCAACCAAATTTTGCAAGCCTAAAGAGTACCAGCTAAAAGAAATCCAAAGAAAAGCACCCCAAGACACAACTTACTCACAAAGATAGGGATAGAATACTGAAAGCAGAAAGATCAAAAAGAGAAATTGCATTAAAAGGAGCATCCTTAAGATTTATGGCAGACCCGGGGCTGGAGAGATAGCATGGAGGTAAGGCTTTCATGCAGAAGGTCATTGGTTCGAATCCCGGCGTCCCATATGGTCCCCAATGCTTGCCAGGATCAATTTCTGAGCATGGAACCAGGAGTAACTCCTGAGCACTGCCGTGTGAGACCCAAAAACCACACACACACACAAAAAAGATTTATGGCATACCTGTCACAAGAAACTCTCAAGGTCAGAAGGCAGTGGTGGGATATAGTGAAAAAACTCAATGAAATGAATGCTCCACCTAGAATACTGCACCCAATCAGACTCACTTTCAGGTTTAAAGTAAGTATGCTTGGCTTCACAGATAAAAAAGAGCTCAGAAATTTTAGAGACTCAAACCCAGAC
>PVKC010046677.1:0-11194 GCA_004027635.1 Crocidura indochinensis
CCCCCCCGGCCCCCCCCCCCCCCCCGCAAGTATTTTCTAGTCAGGCTCTTTGTTGCTTCTCTGAGAAAGTCCAAAATCGTATGTCTTATTTAATGATAAGGTCTTGTGGAGTGAATATATTTTCATGGTACTGCATTATTTTATGATTATACCTTTTTATAAAATTGAGAATTTTGGCTAACATTTTTTGTTGTATATAAAGTAATTTTTATATGTTTGCAGTATATAATTATAATATTATAAAAATGACTAGAAGTATAGTTTTAAATTTTCAGCTTAAAAATAAAAATATAATTATTGACTGGTAAACTTATAGAATATAATACAGATTTATTTGCATACATATGGGCAATATTGCAATACATTTGCAATAAGTCATTAAAGGGAATATATATAGCTGGTTGACAGCTTATTATAAATTCAGTTGGCTTTTTGTTATCTACTTGCATGGTGATGTATTCTAAATAGTAAATTACTATTCAAAGTTTAAGTTGGGATCTAGTTGAATGATAGAAATAGTTGTATTGGGGTCTGGAGTGATAGCAGAGTGGTAGGGCGTCTGCCTTGCACACATCCAACCCCAACGGACCCTGGTCGATTTCTGGCATTTCATATGGTCCCCAGAACCTGCCAGAAGCAATTTTTGAGATCAGAGCCAGGAGTAACCCCTGAGCACTGCATATGTGACCTAATGCCTCCCCCCAAAAAAGAAATAGTTGTATTCAAGCATGTAGAATAAAAGTCATAGAGTAAAACTTTTCTTATAAAAAAGGAGGCTGCTACTTTAAAGAAAAAAATTACAAATTGATATGAATATACATTTTTTAAAAAACTTGTCATTTAGAAAGCCTTTCCAGCAGAAGTTTTACTTTTAAACATGTCCTGTTCAGAACTTTTAAAAGATGGATTTTTATCCTGAAACTAAACTTGACATTTAACACAAATCTAGGCCAAATGAATTAATATTTTATAGTATTTTAAGCAGTATTTCATATTTGTGTGACCAATGTAGTATATAGTAATATTAAACTATTTAAAATACTTTATTTCTAGCTGTGTATTCTTTTGGACAATTGATGATATCAGCCACAGTTCCCAATTTCTACAACTAGAAGATGGGTGGATTATTTTCTCGATGGAGGGTAAGTTACATTTTTTTATGACAAATTCTTAGTCTAGTATGAAAGAGTAATAAAGAGTTATTGGAGGTATGGTATGTGGTACTGACATGAGCGGTTGCTTGATATTGTCCCTAATTGTAAGATTTTTCTTTTACGGGGATGAGAGAGTGTCTCCCAGGTAGTGGTTTGAAGACCACTTATGATAACATTTGACCAATTGGTCAGGACCTGTTAAATTATAGAGCTCAGTGATATTTGCTGCTCAGGTTCAACTGTGATGGAAGCCACTGTTGCAGAGGTGCTTGTGGGCTTGGGGTAATGCAGTGCTAGGGATCAAACTCAGCACTTGTACAGCTGTAGTCTACAAACATAAGTTCCAGAATTTATAGTTATCCCCTTGGCTTTGTGGCTTTTATGCTTGTTTTGGGGGGCCACAATTGGAGGTGCTCAGGGGCTAGTCTCTGCTCTGCCTTTATAAATCACTCTTAGCAGGCTCAGGATCTTATGGGATGCTGGGTGGGGATCAAACCCAGGTTGGTGTTGGGCAGGCTAATGCCCCACCTGCTGTGCTATTGTATTGCTCCAGCTCCTGCTGTTTTATTTATTTATTTTTTTTGCATTTGGATTTTAATAGTCCTTAGTTAGTAGATTTATTTTTTGATTTCTGAATTAATTTTGTTTCCCGACCCATTTTTTATATCTGAATGGCCAGTTTTTCTTATTTTGCCTAGATTACTTTTTTATTTGAAAGATAGATAAGATAAAATATTCTATGCAATATTTATGATTTTCTAGGCCTAAAATTTTGTGTAATGGTTATAAATATTTACTAAAGATACACTGAATACACTTAGGAATTAAAGGTTAAATAAAAATTAAAAGCAGTTTTGTTATTTGTCATTAGAGGAAATATTTTAAATTTAGAGTCATAAAAATGAAAAATTTATGAATATTCTCCTTTAAGAGTAGACAAGAGTAGTAAAGGGCAAATTTCTTTGCTTATTTTTTTGAAGTCCTTATTATCATAAACTGGAAGTCAATTCTTGGTATCTAATTGAACTTTTTGAATATAATGATGGAAGAACTATGTTTTGGAATAAATTTATTGACTCCTCCCAAAAAAGCATTTGTTTTAATTATACTTGAGTCTTAAATTTATCTGTTTTTCTTTGTCTTTCTTAAAAGATGAAAGCATTTATTCCTAAGATGTTCCATTACTCTTCTGGGCAGTTAGGAGACTGTGAAAAATAATGAATGAGGGGGAAAAAATGAATGGTCAAGTGAAAGAGATGAATACCTAATAAAGTATATGAATAAATTTAGAAAAAGATGAAAGCATTTGAGATTTTGAGTTTTCAATAGCTTTGACTTAATATAAATAGCAATTTTATAATGTTAACTTGATATTAAATTGATATTGATATTCATGACCCTCTTAAATTGTCAAGTGCATAATTGGTAAATATTTCTCAAGTGTTATGTGAGCCATTGTTTTGGTTTTTATTCTGCATGGTGTAAAAATGTCTTTGACAAACAAGAAGCTGTTCCATAACAAAGTATTTTTACTTAAATTCCACTTTAAAATTTGACCTTCAGAAAAAGTATTTCAGGAGGGGCAGAGCCAAAAAAAAAAAAAAAAAAAAAACAAAGAAAAAAACCCCAAAAAAGTACTTCATGAATTCAAATATTAGGAACCTAGTAATTTTGACTTCTAGAGTCCTGCACGATCTTTCAGCAGTAGCAAATCAGATCATCTCTAGTCAGAATATTAAAATATGTGTTATTTTCAATAATTTTATCTAAGAAACTTTTTAATGAAAATATTTTTGGTGGAAATTAAGGTACAAAAAATAGAGAACACCTTGAATTAAAAAATCAGTAGAAAGTGCTTTATTTAATGTTATATGATTCTATTTAAAATGTGTAATTATTACTTGAAACTAAATCTTATAAGTAACCAAGAATACATATGGCCTGGCATATTAGAAAAAACTTACTTTGGGGTTAAAATGGTATTTTATTATTATATAAATTGTGCTTATAATTTTGCAGAACAAGTTTTTAATATCCTTTTTTCTATTTTATAACAGACAAAGCCTTCAACTGTAGAAGTTCTAGAAAATATAGACAAGGTATGTTCTTTGGCTGTGGGTGCTTTATTCATTTAGGTGTTAAGCAAATATTCATTTAGTATATATTACTCTGGAGTTCTGGTGTGGGATTTTAAAAATACTTATAATAAGCTGAGAATTTTAATATTACATGCCCTCAAAATAATTCCAAAATTTAACTTAAGATATTTTTCAAGTAATAGAATTAATGATAGTTAATTATAATGAAATTTTATGTATGACTTTGTATTTATACTTCCTGTTACCAGAAAAGGTTATTTTGGGGGGTGGATTTTGAGAATAATGAATAGGCAAACAATTTCGAATGGGTCACTATTTTAATTTTTATTATTATTTTCCTTTGGTTTTTGGGAACCTAGCTGGTGGTGCTCAGGGTTTGCCCCTGGCTCTATACTCAGTACCTTGTGGTACTTAGAGGACTATATGGGATGCTAGGAATTGAAACTGATTTGGCTGCATACAAGGCAATTCCCTACCCCTCTACTATTGCTCTGGCCCTTAATTTATCCTTTTAAAGACCTTTATAGACCTTCTACAAAGAGAATTAGCACTTGTTTGACTTAATATATACCAATTACTCATGGCCAATTTTTAATACTTCTTTATTTGATAAAAATAGTATTTTGAGTTTGGGTCAAAAGTGATTTGTTAGAATAGTCATTTGTGTGTGTGTGTGTGTGTGTGTGTGTGTGTGTGTGTGTGTGTGTGTGTGTGTGTGTGTGTAATCTTGGTTTCATTTTTAGTTTTATATTTAGTATGTTTTAAATTGTTATAATGTTTCATGAACTTTTAATTTTTCCTATTCCTTTACTGTTACATAAAATTTGTTAGCATTTTAGTTTTATAGTGAAATTTAAGATTTAATAACTGGAATTTTCTCTTAACAGGAAATTCAAGCCTTGGAAGAATTTAGGGAAAAAAATCAGAGATTACAAAAATTATGGGTTGGAAGATTAATTATCTACTCTTCAGTACTCTATCTGTTTACAAGTTTAATTGTATACTTGTGGTATCTTCCTGATGAACTTTCAGCAAGACTTGCTATGACACTCCCATTTTTTGCTTTCCCATTGATGTAAGTAATTTTTTTAACTCTTCTTTCAATCAAGTTAGTTTTAATGTAGTCTCCTTTCATTAGTAAATGGTATCTCAAACTCTTATGTTTGCAGTTTAAAAAATATTTCCTTAAAAGAATATAACAACTGTTTTAGACATTTATTTGCAATCTAATATATCCAAGGAATATAACCTAGTGGTTTTAGAAGTGGCTCCATAAAGCATTTTTTTTTTTTTTTTTTTGGTTTTTTGGGTCACACCCGGCAGTGCTCAGGGGTTACTCCTGGCTCCATGCTCAGAAATTGCTCCTGGCAGGCACGGGGGACCATATGGGGCACCGGGATTCGAAACGATAACCTTTTGCATGAAAGGTAAACGCCTTACCTCCATGCTATTTCCCGGGCCCCTATTTTATTTTCTTATAGTCATGATTTCCTGCGGTGTGGGGCTACACACACCATAATTCAACCCTGGGAAAAGGGGTTTGGAGTAGGGGAAATAAACCAGGGGACGTTTGAGACGGGTGATCAGGGAGGGGGCGAAGGGAAGGAGACAGAGAGAGAGAAGAGAGAGAGAAGTTATTAAGCACCAAGACCACCCCCTTAAATTGTATGATGAATGTTAAGAATGTTATGAAAGTAAAACACAAAATGCTATGATTAGTTAGCAATGTTCCTAAACCTGTCTGGTTTGGTGGAACAGGGTAAAGAAAAGGTCTCTATTTCTAGTGCTGCCACAAATTCATTTATTATATCATAATTGTATCGGTTAGATTTAGTTGGTTTGACAGGATTTCTGCTTAGGGTTTTACAGGTCTAAATCAAGGTGCAGCTTCTAGCTTAGCAAATTTAAGTTCTTAGAGTTTCTGAGAACATCTTCAAGGCTCATTCCGGCAGACTCCACTGATTATCTTTTCTAGCATGGATAGGGAAAAACTCTGCTTACAAAGATTAAATGGGGGTTAGAGCCATAGAACAGAAGATGGTATTCTTGCTTTTTGTTTGTTTGTTTGTTTGTTTTTGTTTTTGGGCCACACCTGGTGGTGCTCAGGGGTTACCCCTGGCTGTCTGCTCAGAAATAGCTCCTGGCAGGCATGGGGGACCATATGGGACACTGGGATTCGAACCAACCACCTTTGGTCCTGGATCAGCTGTTTGCAAGGCAAACGCCGCTGTGCTATCTCTCCGGGCCCCCATTCTTGCTTTTTTATGTGGCCAACCCAGGTTTAATCTCCAGTACTCCAAATTGTCCCTCAAGTCTGCCAAAAGTGATCCCTGAGCACAGAACCAGAAATTAGCCCTGAGTCCTGCTGGGTATTAACTGCAAAACAAAATGAAATAAAACTTATAGAACTTTCCAGAATAATAGTCCCACTTTAAAATTAGCTGGAAAATGCTTGATTTTATTTGCAAAATATCTTCATAGCGGTACATGCTTTACTTACTGTTTGAGCTTATAACCAGAGAATGAGAATCTCTAAGTGAGTAAATAAATTATTTTTAGCATTGTGCCTACTTTTACCTCAGCCTCCTCAAGAAAGGTGAGTATAGTCCCAAGAGTGGTATGACTTCTTGCATAGTGTATTTTAGCAGAAGAGGTTGCATACTATAAAGCCTTGATGGCATACAGTGTGAGGGATCATCCCCTTAATTATTCCAATGTCAGGATAGTCCCTTGAATAAAACAAGTGAGAGCAACAGACACGTGTTCAGGCAAGAATAGAACAGAAAATGACCATGACTTCAATACTGTTTTTTAAAGGTACTTGTTGATTGTATGTTACACTATGGTCACAGCAATGTAAATATCACAACTTTTGCTTTTATTGAACCCTTTAGCTGTTTATATTATGTTTGTGCCAGGCTCAGGGAACAGAGATTGTGTTTAGTCAGTAGCCAGTTTTCTGCTTATTTGGACTGTTGAGACTTGCTTGCAACCTGGACATACTACAGAATCTGTATTTCTCATTTTTTGTGCCTGACTAACTCAGACTGAGGTTGAAGATACCAATTTGATTAGCTTTAAGATAGTATATAATCACTTTAAAGTTTTGAAAGAGGGCCAAAGTCTGGATTATGTAGGAAAAAAAACCAGATAGTTAAGGAAGGTATGTTTTGTGGATCTTATAATTCATGGTAGAATTTTAGGTTTTAAGTGTAGTGGGAAGACTTTTTTTAATAAACACAAAACAAAACAATCACCCCCCCAACCCAGAATATATATTAGTATTTTGAAAGTGCCACTGAGGCCATGCATGGAGAATAAATTAGAAGGGAATAGAACAAATTGAGGCCAACAATTAGGTTCTCTTTTTTTTTTTTTGGCCACACCCGTTGATGCTCAGGGGTTACTCCTGGCTATTCACTCAGAAGTCACTCCTGGCAGGCACGGGGGACCATATGGGGAAACTGGGGGATCGAACCGTGATCTGTCCTAGGTTAGCGCAGGCACCTTATCTCCAGCGCCACTGCCCGGCCCCCAACAATTAGGTTCTCATAACAAACTAAGAAGTTTTAAATTTTATATATTAATTTTTTTTGTTTTGTTTTGTTTTTTGTTTTTGGACCATACCCGGTGACGCTCAGGGGTTACTCCTGGCCATTCGCTCAGAAGTCGCTCCTGGCAGGCACTGGGGACCATATGGGGAACCGGGGGATCGAACAGCGGTCCATCCTAGGTTAGCACAAGGCAAGGCAGGCACCTTACCTCCAGCGCCACCGCCCTGCCCCTATTTATTCACTTTTTAATTTAAATCACTGAGATACATTGGGAGAATTCTTTTTTGTTTTGTTTTGTTTTTTTTTTCGGGCCACACCCATTTGATGCTCAGGGGTTAATTCTGGCAAAGTGCTCAGAAATTGCCCTTGGCTTAGGGGGACCATATCCGCCGCTGGGGGATAGAACCCCAGTCCTTCCTTGGCTAGCACTTGCAAGGCAGACACCTTACCTGTAGCGCCACCTCCCTGGCCCCAGGAGAAGAATTCTTATTTATTTATTTATTTATTTATTTATACATCTTGATTACATATATGATTATGATTAGGTTTCGGTCATGTAAAGAGCACCCCCTTCACCAGTGCAACATTCCCACCACCAATGTCCCAAGTCTCCCTCCCCCCCATCCTCATCTGTAGTCCAGACAGAAATTCTTGATAGTGATTGTGAGTTGACAGTAGCATGATTATATAGGAGCAGATGGCCTTTAAGTGAAGGTGGATGAGTGAAAGTGACAGTGAAGAGTCAAAAAGTAAATCTAAGGGACTGGAAAGATAGCACAGTGGTAGGGCGTTTGCCTTGCATGCAGCTGACCCAGGACAGACAGTGGTTCGAATACCGACATCCCATGTGGTCCCCCGAGCCTGCCAGGAGCGGTTTCTGAGCACAGAGCCAGGAGTAAACCCTGAGCGCCGCTGGGTGTGACCCCCCCCCCCAAAAAAAAAAACCCAACAACAACAACAACAAAAAACACACACAACAAAAGGTAAATCTGAGATGCTTAAGTGATTGGTGGGGAAAATAAACACTGCATTCAGATCTGGTTCGGAAAATTTGGCAGTAATATTGTTATTCACAGAAATAGGAAGCAAACCTGAGAAAGAGCTGGGTTGTAGCCCATGGAGAGTCTGTGCTCTATTCATAGGACTTTCCAGTGAGATGGTTGCCAATGAGTAGGAAGCTCAGGGTGACATTTTAAATAGTTGGATAAAATGTAGTGTTTGGCACTTTATGAATATGAATCAGTCATGTTTATTCAGTGACTATTGGGCCTTTGTCTAACTCTAACAGGTATATGGCTAAACTCTGCTGATGGTAGAAGTAGTGACATTTTCTGTTCCGTTGGAACTTGCACTTTGTTGGGTTTAGACTGACAGGAAAATAACCCCCCAAACAAGAGACAAATAGTTATAGAGGGAGAGTGCTATAAAGAAGATAGGGTGGGATCTGGTGTATTACTCAGGGGTGAAGCATCTGCTTTGCAAGTGTGAGACCATGAGTTTGAATTCTAGTACTGAGCACTAGCTTTGAACCTATTCCTGATCTCTGGGATACACAGCAAATACTGTGTGCAGTCTCTGGAGTGCCGCATCTGTTCTGTGTAAGCACCATAACTACTATTGTGTCCCCTGGAATTAACACAATTTAAGATGTGCAGATGTACTCCTAGCCCTGTAGCTTGAAGTATAATCCTGGGAAATCACTTCTGTGAGCAACACAGTGACTTTGGCAAATACTGTAACCAGGGTGTGTGTGAAGACTATCTAAAGCTAAAAGAGTGCAGCCCTGAGTGAGCAGGTGTGCAAGCACCATAATTATCCAACAAGCATAGCACAAGTGCCATTGCTAAATAACAAAGTAGTGAAGGTATAAAACCAGTGATATGATTGATAGGAATTGCCGTATTTGTGTCCTTTTTTTTAAAATAAGTTTTTGGGCAACACTTGGCAGTCTTCAGGGCTTATTTCTGGCTTTGGGATCAGGATCACTCCTGGTGGTGCTTTAGGGGAACCATACGTGGCACAGGATTGGAACTGGGGTCAGCTGCAAGGTAAAGTGCCCTATGTATTCTCTTGCCTCACGTCTCCATTTGAGATCGTGGTATTTGTTATATTTTTGGTTTGTGGGCCACACCCTATGGTGTTCAGGTACCACACCTCACTCTGCTTGGCAACCATGCCTGGTGATGCTTGGAGGGAGGGTACTGTATGTGGTTCAGATTCAAATTAGTGTGCTGCACACAAAGCAGACCTTGGACCTATCTGAGTTATAAAGGTATATCAGGAATGCGTGATAAAGAATAGTGATAGAACATGAGTTTGAAGAATCAGGTAGTGTTTGAAACAAGGATTCATGGTTTGAGTTTCATGTTGGATGAAATGGGAGTTCATAAACTTTTATTTTTCTTTTTTTTCCCCACCTCCGTTCATAAACTTTTAAGTCGAATAGCATGTAGAGCTTTAAGTTGAGGATTATCTTCTGACTAATGGGTAAGAGAAGAGCTAGAGAGGATGAAAAGATAGCACAATGTATAGGGCATTTGCCTTGCATGCAGCCAATCTGGGTTTGAGCCTGGCACCCAGAGAGTCCCCCATGCCTGATAGGATTAATGACTAAGTGTAAAACCAGGAGTAAGCCATGAACACCACTGGTTATGGCCCCAACTCCTCCTCCTCTACAGAAAAAGGGAGAGAAGGACAAGAGAAGAAACAAGAAGATTAGCTTGAAATAAGTTAGAGAAGTTGAAAACGAAGATAAGTTAAATTCATGTTGACAGTGTAAAGAATAGATGACTTGGAAATGGTTTGGAATTATACAGCATGATGAGAGGAAATGTGAGATAAAAATGAACAAGGTGGTGTTTAAGCTTTTTGATTCAACATTGATGGGTAAGATTTTTTTTTTTCAGTAAAGAAACATTTTTAGTAAAAATGTTTGTGGAATCTTGAGTGAAAGATCTATTTTCAGTTAGTACTTCTGATGGACATAAAATCTTATTCTGTAGAAAAAGGAACAGAAAATTGAGTACATATATAATATTACAAAAATAATTGTATTTTTATTTTCCTTCTTTTGAAATCTTTATTTTCTTAATTTTTTTTTGAAATGTTTTGGAATGCTTATTTTTGGGGTCATGCCAAAAAGGTGCTCAGAGAGCCTGGGGGGTACTTGGTACTTCCTAACTGAACTGACAATTCAGTGTTAGGTCCAGAGTTCTTTTTGGGCCTTTTCTTATAGAATGCCACCAAAGCTACTACCCCAATGACACTTGGGGGGCCTCCTAGGCTACCCCTGGCAGTTCTTAGGGGCCTCTAGCTTGGGTGCCCAGCATTGAATCCCAGTTTGGTGCATGCTTGGCCTGAAGCCTAACTAACTTTTTTTTTTTTTTTTTCGGATTTTGGGCCACACCCAGTGACGCTCAGGGGTTACTCCTGGCTATGCGCTCAGAGGTCGCTCCTGGCTTGGGGGACCATATGGGAAACCGGAGGATCAAACCGTGGTCCGTCCTAGGCTAGCGCAGGCAAGGAAGGCACCTTACCTCCAGCAGCACGGCCGGGCCCCTGAAGCCTAACTCTTATCTCACTTCCCTGACCTAGAATGCCTTTCAGGTTTGTTCATTTGGTTTGGCTTTTGAGCCACACCTGGCAGCTCTCTGTGATTACTCCTGACTGCGCTCAGAAATTCCTCCTGGCAGGTTTGGGGGACAATATAGGATGCTGGAGATAGACTGGGTAGGCCATGAGCAAGGCAAGCATCATGCCCACTGGGCTATTTCTCCAGCCCAATAGTGGATTAAAAAATACCCCTTTTCAAAAAAAAGAAGAGAGGTGAGAAGAAATCTAGAAAGGGATTAAGTATTAAATGATCAGGGGTCTCAAACTCGAGGCCCTCAGTACAACATTTTGTGGCCCTGCCCTAGAGGAATTTATTTTTGTTTTGTTTTAGTTGTTTGGGTCACACCCCCCAATGTTCAAGGCCCACTACTGACTTTGTACTCAAGGATCACCCTGACTTTGCCTCCTGTGTCCCCCCCCCCCCACCCCCAGGTGAATTGAGTTTGAGATTCCTGGATTAGTTGGTTGAAGTATATTTTCAAATATGAGAAAAAATACATTTGGTATCCATTTCTATATAAAAATTAATTTTCGGGCCTGGAGAGATAGCACAGCAGCGTTTGCCTTGCAAGCAGCCGATCCAGAACCAAAGGTGGTTGGTTTGAATCCCGGTGTCCCTTATGGTCCCCCGGGCCTGCCAGGAGCTATTTCTGAGCAGACAGCCAGGAGTAACCCCTGAGCCCCGCCGGATGTGGCCCAAAAACAAAACAAAACAAAAATTAATTTTCTGCTGTTAAGAATGCTATCCATAAATTGTGATTTGCTAGATCTGTTA
>PVKC010046678.1:0-11212 GCA_004027635.1 Crocidura indochinensis
GACTCTTTTGCAGAGAGACAAGGGTAAGCCCTTAACACTAACAGATGTGGCCCTCAAACAAGCAAAAAAACAAAACAAAACAAAACAAAACAAAACAAAATCCAAGCCAAGATTCACACAATTTATTGCAAGCAAACTCACATTAAAAATATTCCCCAAAGGGCCCAGAGAGATAGCACAGCGGTGTTTGCCTTGCAAGCAGTCAATTCAGAACCTAAGGTGGCTGGTTCAAATTCCGGTGTCCCAAATGGTCCCCCGTGCCTGCCAGGAGCGATTTCTGAGCAGATAGCCAGGAGTAGCCCCTGAGCACCGCCGGGAGTGGCCCAAAAACCAAAAAGAAAAAAAAGAAATATTCCCCAAAGTGATGGTCAATCTCTCAAGGAAAGAAAAACGAGAAAGAACAATACAGACGTTCATCTTCATCCAGTGTAATCTCTACAGTATGCTGATCCTTACAGTGATTCTGTCTTACCTGAGCAGAGCAAGATGATCAAATTGAAGTAGAGCCAATCAAAAGCACCTGCCTTATGAATGGTACAGGAAGGATGGAACCTCATGCTCAGTTCGCTCTTGAACTTCTTTATACAGCTGCCAACATTCATATGAAAGGACTTCTAGAGTTTATTTCCTTTTTCCTACATTCCCATCTCTCCACATAATTTTCTAGTTTAGTTAAGTAGCAAAAATACCAACACTCTCTCCCAAACAGTTTCAAGCATGCTTATAAACAACATTGTTGGAAAGAAGGATCAAACCATATGGGCTTAACTATTTTTGCTAGCTGATTACAGAAAAAATAAGAAATTTATTGTATTTTTGTCTTCAGTGAGAAGAGAGGAAAAGCCCAAAGGTGATATGCTACCTTAAGAATTAGAGTTATACGGGGCCTGGGAGATAGCATGGAGGTAAGGCGTTTGCCTTTCATGCAAAAGGTCATCGGTTCGAATCCCAGTGCCCCATATGGTCCCCCGTGCCTGCCAGGAGCAATTTCTGAGCATGGAGCCAGGAGTAACTCCTGAGCACTGCCGGGTGTGACCCAAAAACCACCAAAAAAAAAAAAAAAAGAAAAAAGAATTAGAGTTATAGGGACCGGAGAGATAGCATAGCGGTACGGCATTTGACTTGCATGCTGAAGGACGGTGGTTTGAATCCTGGCATCCCATATGGTCTCCCGAGTCTGCTGGGGGCGATTTCTGAGCATAGAGCCAGGAGTAGCCCCTGAGCGCTGCCGGGTGTGACCCAAAAACCAAAAGCAAGCAAACAAACAAACAAACAAAAAGAATTAGAACTATAGTCTCAGTGGAGATATCCCTGTATTCACAAAAAGTTTACCAAATCACACCCTTGTATTTTTCCCAGACTCCAGAGGTCCTAACTGCTATCTCAGCATTGATTTGGAACATAATCCCTTGATCCTAACTTATAAATTCTAGGCAGAGCTTATTAACATCTTACTGATGGTTATAAGTATGCATGAACATTTTTCATTTTATGCTTTAATTTTTCAGAGAAGATCTTATGTTTTTGGTTAGGACTTGGCATTTTTCTAGACTCTTGCAATACAACAGTCTTGCAATACAATTGCTCTTCCAGACAGCAATACATAGCCATGCTGAATACCTTTCTTTGTATGAGTCTGGCCCTATAGCATTTCAAGCAAAGGCTAATAATGACCTTTGCTGAGGAGAATTGATCACTGGCAGAGCTGTACATGAGGAGTAAGGGAGTCAACAATGACTGAGGAGAACATATTCTGAGAAAACTGAGTTTGCTCATGAGGACTGGTAGGAAGCAGAGACAGAGGTGAAGGAATGCTGATAGCCTGATGTTGGGTGTAGTGTAACAAGCTGCGCCCCTGACACATTAACACACTGTCAATCATTGTACAAAGTATAAGAAGAAGAAGTTACCAAAAACATATAATAAACACATCACATTCTTGTATCAATATAAAGCATTTTTCTTCTGTGGAATATAAGGGTATAAAATATCCATATAAACAAATATTTAAAACATTTATAAATATAAGGATATATCCTTATGTATAAGGATATAAATGTAAAGATATATATCCTTGTACATAAGGATATAAATATAAGGATATAAAATATAGTGTGGGATGATATCCAGAGACAATAGAAATGAGGACTAGGAGGACCAGTCCATGGTAGGAAGCTTGCCACAAAGAGTGAAGAGTGCTGTCAGAGTAGAGAAGGCTCTACTATGAAAGGGACATATATGGCACCCCTTCATTAGCAGTACTGCAAACCACAATGTCAAAATAAAGAGACAGTGTGTGTGAAGTAAAATGCTTGCTACAAAGATAGGCTGGGGGTGTGGGTGAGAGGGAAAAGGGCATCAGGGAGGGTGGGTTGGAAACTGCTGACATCGGTGGTGGGAACTGCTCACTGGTGAAAGTTGTTATATATTGTATGATTATAACTTAATCATAAACAACTTTTTTTTTTGTTTTTGGGTCACACCAGCAGCACTCAGGGATTACTTCTGGCTCTGCACTCAGAAATCGCTCCTGGCAGGCTCTGGGGATCATATGGGATGCCTGGATTCGAACCACAGAGATTCTGTATGCAAGGCAAACGCCCTACCTCCATGCTATCTCTCCGGCCCCAATCATAAACAGCTTTATATGTGAGGAAAAGATCGTAGCCTGACCATCCTTGCAACCATGGTGTTTAAATTAAAAATAATAATAAACATAAAAAATAATTTTTATAAGTAGGGTCACAGGAACATTGGGTTTTTGTTTTGTTTTGTTTTGTTTTCAGCTAGAATCTCTAGTCCTGCCAAATGTTGCATAGTGTCTTTGTGTCCAGATTCTCTCAATGTGTCAGGATGTCAGATTAGGTTAAACTCACCCTAATTACCTCACTTTAGTGTAATCACCTCCTTAAATACTGTCTTCATATGCTTTCCATAAGTGTATGAGGTACTAGAACTTTGGGCTTGAGCATATTAAAAAAGGCAGGGTGAGGGGAAACAGACAATTTCAGCCCATAGCCAATGAATATGAAATGATAAGAGAAGCCCACTATGGGCAGATTTTCTGTCATGATACCACAGAAACAGTCACTATGATTAGCCAATGGGTGACTGTTTTTGGTCTGGTGAAGCCAGTATGATGAAGGCCCTGGGTAGGTTTCACTCAAAACACAACATAAACCATAGCAGTTGACATAAGAAAGAACCGGTTTGGGCTACTTCCCATAAAAGAAGAGGTTAGGTGTGGCAGGTGTTCTTAGGCTGCCAGTTATTGGTCCCTCCCTCTCTTCCTACCTGCCCAGGTCTTTCTGTTCCTGGGATCTGGATGTCAAGCCATGTCCTTCCAGTCTGGCACCAATTTTTATATCTCTGTCTCACCTAGAAAATAGCAGCTCTCTCCTTCTGGTTTGTTTACTATCCACCCCTAAGCTTGTCTTCCTTTCATGCTTCATCATAAGCCACTTAAACTACTCTGCTTCCAACTTCCACTCAACTGCCTCACAGTTGCTTTCAGATTTCCTTTATGAGCTGCTTTCCAGGACACACTTGACTCATTCACACACAGAGTACTTCTCCAGGGCCACTCTTACCTGAGCACAATACTTTCCCTGATATACCTACAATCCTACTCATATCATCATCATCATCATCATCATCATCATCATCATCATCAGTAGTAGTAGTAGTAGTAGTAGTGTTAGTGCCAACATGGAGCCCAGGGCTTCACACATAACAGACATGGACTCTACCACTGAACCACACACACCCACTGTCAACTCTTGAAATTCTTAAATCCTACTCTACAAGCATGAGATGAAGTGTCCCAGCTTCAGGAGTGAGTTTGGACAAGGGGCAAAATCCTCTTTCCTCCACCTTTCTTTCTACTCAGGGATTAACTTGAGTGATGCTCACGCACATTGGGGGAAATGACTTGCTTTCCTAAATTTGTAGATTCAAGTGCTAAATCTCATTTAGAAACATCCTCAGATGTGATGGGATATTGAGGACCGGTCAAGTGGATTCAGGAAAGAAACCATCACAATGATCTTTCTGGATTTGCATCTACCTGGTCAGGCTAAGCACAACTGAACATGTTGGGATAGATCATCTAGTTGGCAAGACTAGAGCTCATTAGGCTCCAGCTGGGAGGAGGAAACAGGACAGATTAATGGGACACTTTCCAGAAGCCACTGACTGTTGGTTAGATGCTGCTGGTCTAGACAACTAGACACTTGTGCCAGAAATGCCTGGACTGTGCAACAGTGTCCTGCACCTGGGCAGGAAGCTGTTTTTCTTTTTCCTGGGGACCTCTTATACTGGTCCCCAAGCATACACACAAAGGATACAGGCATATACAAGCCAAGGATTTCCCCCTTCACTTTAGCTTTTTCCAATAAAATCTAGGACTCAGACTCAGCCCTGTGGTCCCCTCTAGTCTAAACTCGGCTGCCTTTCTTGCCACACTGGTGCTGTTCAAAGGAAAAGATATATGAGCCCACCAAACCCGAAGGCAGTATTTTCCCAGAGTTGATTTCCTGCTACCAGCTGGGTCTTGCCATAGCTGAGCCTATGCAGGTACAGCCAGACTAACATAATCATATTCCTTCCTGGAGGAAGAGGCAAAGTTCTCTATGATCTCTTCTTTAATTTTTTGAGTCCCTTTAGGTTTGTTCTTTAGGACCCAGAAGGTTCTAGAAATTTGGGTGTATTTAGGCGGGCTATGAGAAAATCTGGAGAAATCATTAATAACAAGTTCAGAGTGTCCTTTAAGGAGGTGTGTACTAGGCTATCCAGATGCTTCCTTGAAGTAGTAAAGCTCTCATCATGTCAAGTCCTTTCAAACATTTTTTTTATTTATCATATATTTTTGTCTGCCAAGTTTCTCTCCTTTTGGAGAATCCCTCATACTGTGGGCTCCTGGGGAAAACTACAAATCACCGAGTCCTGCTTCGGTCCTTACAGCCTCCAAACAGACTCACTCTCCTGTGTAGTCCAACCTGGCTTGAGAACAGAGACAGGTAACAGCTCAGCTGGGCTTTCTCACAAACCTACAGCAATGGAGGAAAGTTACCCACTTACCTACCTCAGGATTACAGGTAAGAAAACAGACATAGGAGTTTAGATGCTCTACCCCAGCCTCCACGTGATCAGAGACGGGCACTCAACTCAGATCTGTGAGACTCCAAAGCCCATAATTGTTTTGTGACCACAAGATTCCTCCGATTCTTTAAATACTAATACCCCAGTAGGAACACACCAAATTAAATACCAAAGTAGCATAGAATCCACCTAAGGTCAGCAAACAAAACCAATAGCACCAAATGATTAACTAGAACAAATAAACCTTCAGACAATGGCTTAATGATTCCATTGTGTGATATAGCAATTTTCACAAATTTTCTTTTGCTGAAGTGTATTCCTATAATTCCATTATCACTTAGTTGTAAACATGCAATGTAGAGTAAATTTATTTCATGCCTGCCAACAAAGAAAGGCTTGAGGGTGGTGGCAAAATGGGTACACTGTTGGAGGGAATGGTACACAGGTGGTGGGATTGGTGTTGGAATGTAGAAACAACTGTATTATGAGCAACTATGCAAACCACGGTATTTAAATAAAGTAATAAAACATTTTAAATATATTCTAATAAAGGATTATTAAAAAAAAAGCTTCCCTGTTTGGAAGATGCGTTTCCTCTTCAATGAAAGGAATGGGGGAGGTGGGACAATTCTCACGCTTGCCCACTTCATTCGGTGAATTAACTGCAGAAACACATAAGCAATTCAGAGATTTCTCATCCATATGCATAGAATTGTGATATTTTTGTCTCCCCATTTTTCTACCATTCCCTGTATCTACTCCTCACTGTGTTTCTCACACATGCTACTATTAGCTAGTGAAGGGTTTCTATTCTTTTTGAATCTACACAATTCTCAGATTTCAAGCCTGTTCTCATCTTATGTGTTTACGTATGTAAGGGTGGGAGGGTGGTAAGGGTAAGGCCCATTTCTAGCAATATTTATGGGCTACTGATATTGTTGGACATGGATTTCTCTGGCAACACTCAGGGGGCCGAGAGTGTCAGGGATCAAACCCAGGCCCTCACACCTAAAAAATATGGTTACATCACAAAGACCTTCCCTCGCCTCTGTCAGACAGGCCCTGTCCTTTGCACATCCTCAATTTTCCTGAATCTTTCTCACTTAATATTTCTGAGTGCCTCCAAACTGTTCTTTCTATCCTAACTGTTTAGAAAAGCAAGCTGAAAGCCAGGGTATCCCTTCAAATATTAAAATTTCTCTCCTAGTGTGCTATTAGATATTATGACTTAACTGAATAAAGCTTGTCTGTGAGGGCATGGGACCTCTTCAGAGATGGCTTCTGACCTACAAGCTCCTTTCTTCCTGATGAATCAGCAGCACTACTTTGCTCTCTGCTTTCTGGCAATAAAAAGGCACAAAGACTGTCAAGCTTCAGCCCATAAGTGACTCTAAATGCACTATTATTCTACTGTTTTTCCAGCTGATTCCTCCTGAGCTCAATATTCTGTTCGAGGCTGTTGTGGCGTCTGTATATCTTGCAGAAGGCTCACAGGACTCGAAAAAGCATTGGATTTTTCTGGGCATGCTACACGCATTGGGAAAGCTGAACCAAACAAACAATCCTTATTTGAAAATAAATCATATTCTTTCCAGAATTCTCAAAGGGAAAAGCACAGTGTCAACCTTGTCCAATTAGCCCAGAAGTACATGTTAGGATGTTGTCTGTGAAGATAAGCTCCAGAGGAAAAGAGCAATTTGACATACCTCTCGGGAACTTGAAAAGTCTCAGGGCCATAAAGCCCCCCTGCCTAGATACACTTGGAAGTGAGCAAAGGTGTACTGTGATGTGAACATAACTTGAGCTCAATTATTTCCTCTTTGGGGTCTATGGGTCATGATCAGATGTGGTTGGGTTAATTCTTCCTGTCACTGTTCTGCTTCTGCTGTGGCCTCTGTCAACCCTTCCCCTTTTCCTACAAGTAACTTCTTTTCCAGGCACTGTGGGAGAGATACAAAAATGGCCAAATACATCCCTCTTAAGAGTCTCTCAAGACCAGTAATGTAAGCAGATTGTATCACTGGGGGCTGAACCCTGAAGAGAATTTCAATTCTAGCAGAAGCAAACAAAATAGGCTTTTAAAAACCTTCTTCCCTAGATTCTAACCTGCTTGGGAGCTGGCTGCCCACGTCTGCTGGTCTCCTAGCAACCAAGCCCCTTCCTCTGCTGTCCACATCCGTGGGACCAGTCTGGGGAGAGTCAGCAGCTCCCAGCTCCCCCAGCACATGGCCAGGATGTCACTGAAGGAACCAGTGTGAGCGTCTGGAGAAATTGCTAAATGGTCTGTAAATTCATGGTGGGGACAGCAATCTTAAATGGGGCCACCCTTCACACATTTTCTAGGAGATCTTTGGGATTTAAATTCATCCTTCTGCTTCCTTCTAATAATAGCCTGCATGCATGGAATGCTTTGTATTTTACAAAACACTTGTGCCTCCATTACTTCATGCAATTCCTGACAAGAGCCTTGAGAGACCTAAGTCAGGATAGGGGAATGCTGTGAGCTTACTTTTAAATGCTTTCAAGGGCCCAAGAAGAAACTTCAGGTGATACACAAGTACAATTTTTCAAGAGTGTGGGGAAACAGCGGGCTTTGTTTTCATTATTAATGCTTTGTGATTATCAGAAAGCAAAGATTCAGGCCAGTTAGATTGCCTTTTTGTGAGGGAATCTAAGGAAATCCAGGGAAATTAGTACATTTTCTTTCTCCCTCCTGTCCTACCATTGTGTGTGTGTGTGTGTGTGTGTGTGTGTGTGCGTGTGTGTGTCTGCCTATGTGCAGATATAATTCAATTAATTACTTTTCCTTTCCTCCTCCCTTTGATGCTGTGATTACCAAGGTTCTGTATAAAACTGTGAATTTTGTTGTGGTAACTGCTGGGAGTGTCTCTCACATCAGGCCACAGTGATCACACACTAGGCTGAATTGTTCACTGACTATTGTGCCTACACTGGGGATAGTGTGGGTTTACTAGTTAGGCTTGCACATATGCTGACTGGGAGTCATATTCTTTAGATGTGATGCTCATGATCATTCATATTGTAGGAGATCTTTTGGGATTTTTTTAGTTAGTGGTTTTTATGGTGTTCCCACAAATGCTTTGCCAAGAGTCCTACTTCCTGGCCATGGTGCTCATGTATCTTTTAGTGTTTCCCACCAGGGCTACCTCCCTTTTTGTTGTGGGACTCACTGCAGGCAGTCAGAAATCACTGGCAGCACCAGGGATCACACACAGCAAAACTGTAAGAACTATGGTTGACACATTAAGCTGTACCAGGGATTAAACTTAGGACCATATACTTAGAAGAAAAGGGTATAAACAATTGAGTTCTCCCCTCTGGGCCTCTGTCCTGCAATCTTTTTTCTTCTTAGAAGCCACTATTAGAATTGAAATTGATGGAAGACTGTGTATAATGATCTGATTCTGAGTTTTACTTGGATCATTTGTCCTTGCGGTGAAAAGAGGAAAACCAAATGAAGAAAAACTATGTGCAGTCCACTCAGGTATCCATAACAAATACCACAGAGTGATGAGTTAACAAAAGATTTGATTTTGCATAATTCTAAAGGCAGAACCATTCCACAAGGCCCAACAGAGTTAGAATCTAATGAGTGTGTGCAGGCTTAATTCCTGCTATGTACTCAAAGGGTAGAAAGCTCTGAGGTCTATTATCTACTACTTCAAATGCCTCTTCTATTAGGTCTCCACTCTTGAGGCCTTCATTTAATCCATCCCTTGAAGGGTCCCATCTTCAGTTAAAAAGATAAGCATGAGGAAATTGGGGCATCCTCATAGAACACTGAAGGGTCATAGCAAGTTCTTTTATTTTCTTGCAGAACAGAAAGTGAAATCAAATATCACCTCCTAGGAAGCCCAACCAAGTTTCTTTTAGCCAGTGATGGAAACCAGCGTTCTATTATGAGTTGTATAATTTGGACCAAGGGATAAAAAAATCTATTTGTATTTTCTTCTCTCCTCAGAACTCTTTGGAAGGAATTATTTGTTTTTGTGATTTAACACTTCAATGATATTCAAGCAACAAACATACTTGTCTTAGAAACTCTGCAAATATAAATAGGGTCAAAATATGGCACTGAGGAAGATGTTTCTTTTTTTAATTTTATTGAAACCATTGTGATTTACAAAGTCCTTCATAAAAATTGGATTTCAGACATACAGTGAATCAGGGCCATTCCAAATATCAGTGTTGACCTCCTTCCACCAATATATCCAGACTGCATCCTATACCACCACCCTTAGACCCTTGGCCTGGTAGTATAATGGGCCCATTTTAAATTTAGATTGTTATAGTTTGGGTCTCTTGAGTCTATTGTTGTTGAATTTGGCCTGGGTATTTAGTTCTATTCTTTCTATCTCCATCAATGCACCTGAAACCTCTTGGCTCCCGGCCCCATCCTTTTTTTTTAAATCTTCTCAATTAAAAAAGGCAGAAATATGAGGTAAAACAAAGTAATTCGCCGGGTGATGGCGCTGAAGGTAAGGCGCCTGCCTTGACTGCGCTAGCCTAGGACGGACCCTGGTTCAATCCCCCGGTTTCCCACATGGTCCCCCCAAGCCAGGAGCGACTTCTGAGTGCATAGCCAGAAGTAACCCCTGAGCATCACCAGGTGTGGCCCAAAAACCAAAAAAAAAAAAAAACAAAAAAACAAAAAAAAAAAAAAAAAAAAAAAAAAAAAAAAAAAAAAAAAAAAAAAAAAAAAAAAAAAAAAAAAAACAAAAAAAAAACAAAAAAAAAAAAACAAAAAAACCCAAAGTAATCCATGTGCCAAAAATCTATTAAAAGGGTGGAGCTGGAGTGATAGCACAGCTATAAGACATTTTTTATGTGGCTGCCCCAGGATAGATGTAGGTTTGATTTCCAACATCCCATATGGCCCCTGAGCCAGGTGCAATGTCTGAGCACAGAGCCAAAAGTAACCCCTGAACTACTCTACATAGGAAAATGCATACAGAAATATACAGAGGAAATACACATATCCCCTTTAAGTCTTTTGAAATAGTCTGGTGGGGGGATAAAATCCAGAGTACAGTTTCAACCTGCGACATGGTCTTGTGGAGAATAAAAAATGGTTCTCAGAAGTCAGAGATCAAGTAATGTCTTTGAGCTGAGGGTCTCTCAAGAGCCAAATTCAGTAATGAGCAACAGTCCACTGTGAAGGGAGGTGGAAGAAAATGGGCCACAGAGTGCTAATCAACAGTAGATTTGGTGGCAGCTTCTTTCTGGGCTTAGGCAAGGCCGACTGAGAGCTGTCTTCTCACTTTGGGAGCTGGCTGGCAGCTGGTTGGGGTGGCGGGAACATTCCAGTTCCTGAGGATTTAAGAACTGAGGGTAGAGAGAGTTAAATGGGAAGAAATAACAGATCAGAGGTGAAACCGTGAGAGTATAGAAAAGAAGTTGTAAAGTGGTAAGTAGAGGAGGGGAAAAGGAAGGGTTATATATAACAGGGACTATATACAACATAGACAGGCATTATGTACAATACAAGTTAGAAGATATCCACCACATACACACTAAAACATAGACAGAAATTGAAGATCAATCCATAGGCTGCAGCTGAAGAACTGACCCAGGTGGAATGGGTCAGAGAACTTAAAAAATATGAGGCCGGCAAATTGGAGGAAAGGTTTTCCAGTTCCTAGGCAAATCATCGTTGGTGAGGGTAAACTTTGCTGAAGAAAGGCTTCTGGGGTAAGATTGTGCATGGGACACAATCGTAATTTTTAAGTCTAGAATACTAAGCAATATGGTAATGAGTACTGTAAAGGAGCTTACCCTATAAAGTACTGTCTACTGGGTCTCAAGCATCCACATTTCTTTCCTAAAAGCAAATTGAGAACATGAGCATTGTGATGTAGTAGTAAACTAGCTTGAATTGTAAAAAAAATATTGCAAAAACATATTCAATGAATAAGCACTGTAGCAAGAGACTAGCATGCAGTTGCCTATTCCAATAGTACCTATGGACATAAATATTAGATCATATTAGCAGGCATAATCAAGTGAAAAATGAATAAGAGTATTTTCTCAAGGCATTACCACAATGAGCACTGTATTTGGAGTCTAATATGCTTTAACATTGTAATGTGAA
>PVKC010046679.1:0-11198 GCA_004027635.1 Crocidura indochinensis
AAGAATATAGAATATATGAAGGTGAACCTCGTTTTCTTACCGAGATCCAGTTTGCATCCTCAGCCCACGGAGTAGGGGGCAGAAGACTGAGAAAAACGCGCTCCTAAATGTTGTCACGTTTAGGATAGTCATGTCCATAGGTGATAGACTTTCAACGTCTGCTTGGACACTAGAGCAGGGTTTGCTGGGGGAAAGGGGGCGAGCCAAATCTGAAAGAGTGCGACTTATTCATGATTTTTGTTTTGACCTGAATTGCTGCCAAACCAGCAGACAAATCCTCTGTTCCCTAAAAATAGCAACTGCTCTTCAAATATAATTTGTTTACTCTACCTCAATTAAAAATAAAACCCTCTTCCTAGTGTTATAAAGTGCTTATGAAGGGAAGGGTTGATGGTACTATAAAAAAATCAAGCTTTTTATTTCTAGATCAATATGATGTGCTTTCAACATCTAATACCATGTAAAAGGAGCCTTTTTACAACATCAATAGCAGGTAGGCATATCTCCCTGAGAAACTCTTTTCCTGGAATCACAAGGCATTTTGATTACTTTCATTTTCACAAGAAACATGATTATGACACCTCTGGTTATAAACAAGCAAGTGAAAGAAATAATGAAGATTGGGGGGGGGTTCTTTCTACATAGATCTGGAAATTTGGAACAATCAGGGCACTTATGACTGAATTGGAAAATAAAAATAAAGCGCTCAGTTCCTATCCATCATGGACTGGGAGGTTTTTAATTATTTGGGGGGGGGATATAATTCTTCAAGTTGAGGTGGGAGGGTGTCACAGGGGGTGGGGTTGATTTGGAGTCAGGATGAGTGTGAGAACCCAGTGTATTGTTAGAACCCAAATTGCATTTGGATATCAGCAAAATTTTTCATGTTCTGTCTAGTAGATTTGGGATATATTTTACACCCATTTGTCAAACATGCAAAATATACCATAGTGAGAATTGTGTGTGTGTGTGTGTGTGTGTGTGTGTGTGTTGTGTGTGCAGAAGCAAATACTTAGGCTGAATTTATTTCTTCATAAGAATGAAAACCCCAATTAAAGCGTATATGTGAAATGCCTCTGATTTGGCTGAGTGCAGTTGCCAACAGACCATTTTTTAATTTACAGTTTCATGCCTAGGGATGGCAGTAGGCATCAGCGTCCCAAACCCAGCTGTATCTCGGAATGTTGTGCTTTTTCAACCTGCAAGGTTGGAAGGCGTTCCCAGAGTTGCTTCTGTTTCCCCGGCTTGATCACGCTGTAGACCGGGCAGTGGTCATGGCCGCGGGCAGCCTGGACCAGGGTCACCTTATTAGTTGTCACTTCGTTGCCCCAAATAGAAGCAGGCCAGGTCTGTATGATATTGAATCAATCAACTGAAAGTGAAAAATGGGACCAATTAGCTGAACTCCTTGGTTGTCCATGAGGCTAGATATCTCACTTTATTTACCCGATTGACCAGCTCTGGAGGGCTTCAGCCTGCATTTGTTTAAAAGACCTTTTCACTAGAAAGGATTAGGCCTTTCTCCACCCCCTTTGATTTTCCACATTGCCTCCCACTTACATTTGCCAGACTAGAAATATAAAATGGCATTCCTTGTTGAGGATCCACACAGTCTCTTCTCAGAATAGACCAGGGCTATTTTGAATTCAGTCCCGGACTAACCAAAGTCTAGGGCTGAATTCAAAACAGTCCTGGCCTATTCTGGTTTAATTCTTTCTACTCACTCTATCTTTTCAAGAAGGGTAGTGAATCCAATGTAGCACCATTAATGGATGTGGGTAAGTTGAAAGCTTGAGCTGACCGCCTTTGAAATTATATATATTATTTTTTGGAACTTAGCTTTCCTTCTATGAATATGGATAGCCATAGCAGAAAGCAGACCACCAAGAAACACTTCTTTTTCATCCAGTCTAAGTACTATAAAAAATTCTAAGGTGGGGCTCGGGAGATAGCATGGAGGTAAGGCGTTTGCCTTTCATGCAAAAGGTCATCGGTTCGAATCCCGGTGCCCCATATGGTCCCCCGTGCCTGCCAGGAGCAATTTCTGAGTATGGAGCCAGGAGTAACCCCTGAGCACTCCCAGGTGTGACCCAAAAACCAAAAAAAAAATTCTAAGGGACAACATAATAGTACTGTAAGTAAGCTGCTTGCTTTACACCAGTGGTCCTCAAACTACAGCCCGAGGGCCACATACTGTATTTGTTCCTATTTTGTTTCTTCATGTCAAAATAATATATATGCAGTGTGCATAGGAATTTGTTAGTAGTTTTTGTTTTTACTATACCTGGCCTCCAACAATCTGAGGGACAGTGAACTGGCCCCTGTTTAAAAAGTTTGAGGACCCCTGCTTTAAACACTGATAACCCTGGGTCAGTCTCCAGCATCCCCCCAAATGGTCTCCCCAGCACTGCTTGGAGTGATTCCTGAGTTTAGAGTCAATAGTAACTTCTGAGCATTACTGGGTGTGCCACTTAAAACACATTCACATTTACAACACACACACACACACACTCACACACAACCCAAGGAATTCTAGTAGTTTACAATTCTGATAGTGGCGACACATTTTAAATCTATGTCGATGAGCCAAGATTTGGGAATGTATTCTGCTTGGAAAAGTTGTCAGAAAACCAATATCTTAAACTCTGAAAATATAAACTGTGCTTCTATACATTTTAAACATTTTTATTTTTTGAAGATGTAGGTATGAAGTACAAAAATAGTTTTTAGCTGTATTTCAGTATACTTAACCTTCAATATGTTTCAGAAACCTATCTATAAATCCATTTCGTCTTACCCTCAATTTTCCAACACTGGGTTTCTCCTAGGTAGCTAGAAAAGTGGAAAAGGCTTATAAGGGTCAGAGAGATAGTACAGTGGTTAAGATCTTTACCTTGTATGCAGCCAACCTGGGTTTGATTCTTGGTAACCCATATGATCCTAAGCACCACCAGGAGTGATTCCTGAGTGCAGAGCCAGTACACACCCTGAGCTCTGTCAGGTATGGCCCTAGTCTTCCCCCCTCACAAATTTATAACTACTTGGTTTTATTGTGGGTCTTCCAGTAAGGTTAGCTTTCTTAAGGAATAACTTGGAAATATTGTTTGCTTTTTTGGGGGCGGGGTGGACCACATATACGTTACCCCTGACTCTGCTTTCAGGAATTGCTCCTGGCAGGCTTGGGGTACCATATGAGATGCCAGGGATTGAATCCTTGTCAGCTGCATGCAAGGCAAACACCCTACTGCTGTGCCATTACTCCAGTCCCTATTTCCTTTTCTAATTTCACTATATCTTTATTTAAGCACCTTGATTACAGACATAATTGTAGTTGGGTTGCAGTCATATAAAGAACACCCTCCTTCACTCATGCCTGTTTGTTTTTTGATAAAGCTTTATTGTTTTGTTTTGTTTTGTTTTTGGGTCACACCCAGCAGTGCTCAGGAGTTACTCCTAGCTCTATGCTCAGAAATAGCTCCTGGCAGGCTTGGGGGACCATATGGGATGCTGGGATTCAAACCAACATCCTTCTGCATGCAAGGCAAATGCCCTACCTCCATGCCATCTTTCCAGTCCCTTTATAAAGATTTTATCAAAATTTTCCAAATTATAGAAGTCTAAAATTTGGAATCGAGGAACAGTGAAATAGCTATCAATTGATTTATGCTGTTCTAAACCCTTCAAGTATGTCTGAGGTAGGTACTTTAATTGTTCTTTTCATTTTTAAAGATAAGGAAAATAAGGCACTGAGAGTTGACTGCCCAAAGACCTAAGTACTAGTTAGGAACAAATAAGGCTAACCAGAAGGGCAGAGCCCAGGATGCCAACTAACACTCCCTCTCCCCTCCTCAATGTTTCTGCACAATGGAGACATATCAGGCATAGAGATGCACATTTGTAGCAAGTTTGTGATGGTGTCATTCATTTGTCAACTTCATGACATAGCAAGATCTTCTTGGCCCATTTATCTTTCTATTTTTTTTAAAGAAAGATGACAGATATGATTCTCTTTGGAAAAAATATTGGTGAGAAGAGTTCAATTTGAGGCAACTCAACTATACAACTGTAACTACCTAATGTTTTATTTTTCCTTCTGCCTAATGTGAGTTTGCCATTCTCTTGGGTTTGACCAGTGGATCTCATCTGAGAGACAGTATTTAGATGGCCAGTTTCTTGATCCAACAATTACCATAATGAGAAGACCACATTGCAAACATGTATGTCAGGACCAGTATTAGAATGCTTTATGAAAGTAGTAGAATTTTAAGATACATGAATGCAATAATTTTTTTAAATGTTCAGTGCATCAGAACCCTATCATATACATACCTATGCATACATACTAAGCATTATATCAGCACTTTGTCGCTTTTGGTAGCATTTTGATGCATCAGAGTGAACAAAGTGGCATTTGGTAGGTTAATCGAAGTTAAACAAGTTTTTTTTTTTTGGGGGGGGTCACACCCGGCAGTGCTCAGGGGTTACTCCTGGCTCCATGCTCAGAAATTGCTCCTGGCAGGCACAGGGGACCATATGGGGCACCGGGATTCGAACCGATGGCCTTTTGCATGAAAGGCAAATGCCTTACATCCATGCTATCTCCCGGGCCCCGAAGTTAAACAAGTTAATCAAAGTGTCTTCCATTCCTTTCTACCTTGGAGCCCACATAGATTGTTTTATGATGCATGAACTCACTCACTTTATAAGCAAATCCATATCCTCTTGAGTTTGTATCCTAGATGTTTGCAGTTGCCTTTGAAATCTTCCCGTTTCAACCCGACTGTGTTATAACAGGTGTCTCCTGTACCAAAGCACGCCCCTAACATTTATGTCCATCATGAACTAATGCCTTTTAGTGTTACTGCCCTGGTATTGTACTCTCCCAAAATATAGTTGTGAGAAGGGGAGGGAAAACATTAAATGTCAGTAGTTTCAGCAAGACAGTGTCTAGGAAGAGGGCAACACTGTCTCTCATGGTTTTCACGTTCCTGCGGCCCTGGCGGAAATGTAAAAGTGCAGGCTTTGCAGTAGAATGAGAATGGGGTCACCTCCCCTTTGTAGTCATCATCAAGGAAGCAGAACTTCCTTCCAGAGAGACCATAGGAAATCAATGATCACACTTTGCCAGTGAAGAGGTAAATGTGGACAGCAGACTGCATGAAATAAAAGGGCAGCAGAAAAGTGATTTACTCTCGAAGGCAGTGTGACTTTTCTGACTCCTTTCAAAGAATTCACATTTTGGATAGCCTGATTATATTTAAATGTTTCTTGGAGGTTGCATTTCACCCCCTCCCCTTTATATATGTATGTATGTATGTATATATATTATATATATATAATAGAAAATAAAAATGGCGAAGATGCTTCTAGCTGTTAGGATCCTTTTTATTTTTTCTTTCTTTCTTTTTTTTTTTAAAGGGGCTATTTTGTTCTCCAGCTGAGTGTCTGGAATGTGGTCTTGGGCTCCCCTCCCCCTACCTTTTTAAAATAAAAAATGGATGTGATTGATGAAAAATGACTGGCTTTCTGTTTGTTTATTTCATAGATGCCCTGATGCAGAGGGGGGAAGCTAGCGCTGGGGTGGGGTGGTGGGAAGATGCTTGCCTAGCTTCATGCTGCTGAGGGAACCCAAAGTGGAGGGAGGTTGGTGGGGAGGGAAGCTGATGCCCCTGCAAAGGAAAATGTAGACGGGGAAGCTTAATGAAATGTGGAAAGCAGGTGTGCGGTTCTAATCGGTTCCCCCTCTTTAGCATGTACTTCTGATTGCTTTGTGAGCACATCTTCTTGTAGCTTTGCAATAGGGAACCATGGGAATAGCCAAGGGGCAGAGTGAAAGTCTTGCTTTATCTGGCAGGCACGTGAGCATCCCCAGAATCTCTTGCCTGCAAGACTGTTAGAAAGTGGGTTTGTAGTCTAACCCCAGAAGCAAAGAAGTCAAAGAGACACAAAGAAAAAGACAGAAAACTTGAACCAACCATCCTTTAACCATCCTTCGCTCCCGATTTATTATTTCCAGTAGCAATTGAGTCCCTAATGTTAACAATGAGTGATTAGGATTCTGTAGTTTCATTTACGGCATAAATTAGCATGTTGTTTTCGGTTACAGCTTTTGAATGAGGAATTATAATGTATAATTTGCTGAAAATAGATGTTATCATCTCTTAGGATGAGAACAACCACATAAACTTGAACAAATGATAAAAATGGAATCAATTACATTTCAAATGGAAGTAGTTTACAAACCTCCAAATACAAAGTGGCAGGAGTAGCTGGTTATTGTAACAAATAATTAGTTTTTTTAAACAACATTTATTGAATTCCATTGACAATTTGGTAATTGTTCACAGGCGACTGTAGCCCTCCCTCTTGGAGAACAAAATGTGGCGTGGAAGGCCGGCGTTTTTATCAATTGCAGTTGGCCTCATGATTTAACCAGTATGTATATTTATTTGAGTCTGTAACCCATTCTGAATATTACAAAACATCACACTGAACAAAGTGATGTCACCAAGCCTTGTTGGTGGCATAAGAGAAACACCCAACTGCTGGAGATTCACAATATTTTTAGGTTCCAAAGAAAGAAAAGAAGCAGGGCCGGAGCAGTAGCATAGCATTGTGGGTAGTGCATTTGCTTTGCACGTAGCCAACCCGGGTCCAAATCCTGGCATTCCATATGGTCCCCCAAGTCTGTCAGGATTGATATCTGAATGCAGAGCTTGGGTAACTTCTGAGTGCTGCTGGGTGTGGCCCCCAAACAAACAAACAAACAAATAAAAGAAAAAGAAAAGAAGCAATTAGTCAAAATGACTGTCAGTATATGTTTGGGGGCAAGGGGAGCATTTGAAATAATTGGTTAAATAGGAATTAGACCTTTCCTTTGGCAAGAATGAATTTTTCCCTGCTACCTTCCTCCTTTGACTTCCCATAGACTTCTGATTTTTTATTGTTATTTATTTATTTATTTTTATTTTTATTTATTTATTTTTTGGGTCACACCCGGCAGTGCTCAGGGGTTACTCCTGGCTCCATGCTCAGAAATTGCTCCTGGCAGGTACGGGGGACCATATGGGGCATCTGGATTCGAACCGATGACCTTTTGCATGAAAGGCAAACACCTTACCTCCATGCTATCTCCCAGGCCCCTATTATTTATTTTTAATTAAAAAATTTTTTTTGGAGCATAGTTGGGCCACACCCTAGAGGTGTTCAAGTCATACTCCTGACTTTGTGCTCAGGGATCCCATCTGGTGGTGCTCAGAGGACCACATGCAATGTCAGGATCTGACAAGGATTGGCTGTATATAAGGCAAATTCCTTAACCCTTTCTCTCTTAACTTTACTCTCCAACCCAATTCCTTTTTTGCTTGCTTGTTTGTTTGTTTTGTTTTGGGTCACACCAGGCAGCACTCAGGAGTTACTCCTGGCTCTATGCTCAGAAATTGCTCCTGGCAGGCTCAGGGATGCTGGGATTCAAACCACCATCCTTCTGCATGCAAGGCAAACACCCTACCTCCATGTTATCTCTCTGGCCCCTCCAACCCAATTCTTGTTTATATACATGCCATTCTGGCTCTATTCACGAAATTTTTTTGTGGGCGCTAACTAGGGAAAGAGCGTTAGATTAATGACTGAATTTTCATAGAACACCATCATATGTGTCAAGTTATTTATTGTTCTTTGTACCATTTCTCAGGATGGTGAGGACAATTCTGCAATGTCAGTTTTGAAAATGGGAAATTGGAGGATAAATGAATCCTGCATTCATTTACGCCTCAGTTGGCTTACCATTAGGTTGACTAGACCCCTTAATTTTTAAAAGGAAAAATTGTGAATTATATGCTTAATAAATTCAGAGAGGAAAAAGAAGGAAAAGTGGAAATCTGAGGCCTTTTACTTTCAATTTTATTCATTTGGGGGGACTCTACTCCATGCTGAGTGGATCATTTATTTTTGATTATTTCTCAAAGATTAATCTATTTCTTTAAAGTTAATATGCAAAGAAATATGTTCCACATCACTTTATTTTTAGATCCCACGATTTTGTCTGAAACAAATCAGTGGTGCATTATAAACACACAAGAATGGATCTAATGACAGGAGTCAGGCTGCACAGATGCTAAAAAAGATGTTTCATGTGAAGTTGAGGGAGCTGCAGGAGGGAATGGAAAAAAAAAATCTCTAGAAGTTGGAGGGCTTGTGAGGTGAACACGACAGGGACTTTTCACCCATTGGATTTGTGCCTGCATGCTGAAGGGACCCCATTTGCTCCTCTGAAAGTAGGACAGATGGAGAGCCACGACCAAGGGCAGTGGGTAGGACTAAACAAAGCAAACTATAGGCCTGGGGATACCTTTGGTATTGACTGAAAAAGGACCAAATGAATCTTACAAGTCAATCATCCAAAATTTACAGAGCAGGCCTCTGTTGTTATGAGCATTAAACAAAGTCCTCAGCACATAATAGATTCTCAGTCAATTATAAGGTGTCAGTAATAATAGATGCATTTATTAGAACATTCTCAAGACCTAGCCACCTAAAATGCTTTATCTGAATGATCCAATTGGGTATGAAAAAACTCTCTGATGGGCACTATCAATAGAAGTCCTATTTTATTTCTCACAAATAAGGGGATGTAGATTCAGAGAGGTGACTTCCCAAGATCATGGTGCTGGTAAATGGTAACGACTAGAATTAATATCAATTGAATTTGGCTTCTAAGCCCATGTTTTTAACCACCATACTAGGCTTTCTTCAGGGGAATTAACCAATCATGCTTGATAGAAGAGTCAAAAATTAAATAGAACGTGCTGTCTTTTAGCTTGAATGTGGGTTAGATGTGGGGGTTCAACTTTGGCAGACAGAGAATGTAAGAAAATGTTTTATCTCCTCAGGAAAGGGATAAGGGATAAGGGTGCTATAGTCCTTTGGATAAATGTGGGTGTGTGTGCATGCACATATTTGGACAGGTGAAAAGTGAAGGAGGAAATAGAGTAAAAGGAGAAGTGTAGAAGGAATTTGTGAAGCAGTTGAAAGAAGTTGAAAAGAGGTTTTCTCTTTTTTGTTGCTGATTTTCACTCAGCAAAAGTTACTTATGTATCAACAGTAAGCATGTTCTTGCCTTCAAGAAGCTTTTAGTAAAAGAGATAAAAATTATGTATAGATCCTAGGTATATAAATCCCTTTGTATCAATGACCATATAATAAATTGTCCATATATATTATTAGTGTTCTTCACTTGTAGTTCCTTCTGTCTTTGGGAAAATTATGTCTCCTATCTATCTATCTGTCTGTCTGTCTGTCTATCTATCTATCATCTGTCTATCTATCTATCTATCTATCTATCTATCTATCTATCTATCTATCTATCTATCTATCTATCTATCTATCTATCTATCTATCATCTATCTATGTTGAGCCACACCTGGCAGTTTTTAGTAGTTACTCTGGTTCTACACTCAGGAACTACTTCTGAGGGCCTGGAGATATAGCACAGCAGCGTTTGCCTTGCAAGCAGCCGATCCAGGACCAAAGGTGGTTGGTTCGAATCCCGGTGTCCCATATGGTCCCCCATGCATGCCAGGAGCTATTTCTGAGCAGACAACCAGGAGTAACCCCTGAGCACTGCCGGTGTGGCCCAAAAACCAAAAACAAACAAACAAACAAACAAAAAACCCCACAATCTTTGATGTGGGGGGTTGAACCTGGAGTCACCATGTGTGAAGCAAGTGCCCTACCCTCTGTCCCATCTCTCCAACTTTTCTCCCTTTTTTTTCCTTGTCTTTTTTTTTTTTTTTTTGGTGGATTGGATCAAAACTAGTAGTGCTCAGAGACTGTTACCACTCTGTGCTGAATGGTGCTCAGGGAGTCATAAATGACATCAGGAATCAAACAAGTTCATTTCATGTGAAGCAAGTGCCATAAACACTGAACTATCTTACAGACATTTCCTCCTTTTCCATTTGTTTTCTTTCCTCATCTTTCTCCCCTTTTCTCTTTCTCCTTCAACTTCATTACCAGACATCTCCTTTCCCTTAATCCTCTTAGTTTTCCCTTTTCTTTCTCCTTTTAACTGGTGTGAAGGGCTAATAAAGAAATTTAGAGAAAAACATATAGAGAAGAGCAGGGAAGAAGGTTCAGGGTCTGCCCTCTTCCTTATTTAAAATTTAAAAATAAGGGGCCGGGCGGCGGCGCTGGAGGTAAGGTGCCTGCCTTGCCTGCGCTAGCCTAGGACGGACCGCGGTTCGATCCCCCGGTTTTCCATATGGTCCCCCAAGCCAGGAGCGACTTCTGAGCGCATAGCCAGGAGTAACCACTGAGCGTCACTGGGTGTGGCCCAAAAACAAAACAAAACAAAATAATAAAATAAAATTTAAAAATGGATAAAATGACAGAATTCAAAGGATGAGTGACAGATCTCAGATTCTAATCAACAACCACCTCCCTTACTTTTTCTTTTTTTGTATTTGGGCCACATCTGGCAGTACTCAGGGATTACTCCTGACTCTGCACTCAATCAGTTCTTTTTTTTTTTTTTTTTTTTTGATTTTGGGGCCATATCCGGTGCCGCTCAGGGATTACTCTTGGCTATCTGCTCAGAAATAGCTCCTGGCAGGCACAGGGGACCATATGGGATGCCGGGATTTGAACCAACCACCTTAGGTCCTGGGTCGGCTGCTTGCAAGGCAAACGCCGCTGTGCTATCTCTCTGGGCCCAAGAATCAGTCTTGATGGTGCCTGGGCAACCGCATTAGATGCTGGGGATTGAACCTGGAATGGCTGCATGCAAGGCAAGCACCCTAACTTATTATCCTATTACTCTGCCCCTCCCTCTCTTTTAAAGAAAGAGAAGCCAGCAGAGTTGGGATCATCTGACTCACTAATCTAGCTGTAAGAATTGCTGTTATTTCACAAACCAGGAAAAAACATTCAAACTCAGTAGCAAGTGAGAGTTTTGCAATATTTAAAATGTTCTCTATTGACGGTGGTAAGAGAATTGTTTAGTAAATCAAAGTTTTATTTTGGGTTTTATTGCACTTCAATATTTGGATTTGATTGCACTACTAATGTTTCTACGGTTTAAAATGGGTCACCCAAGCTAGAGACTGGTATCATATCTGAAGTTGGAAGCAGTGGGGGACACAATGAGGTCCATGCCATGAAACTTATAAATTCCTTCTTTTGTTGTTGTTGTCTTTTTT
>PVKC010046680.1:0-11194 GCA_004027635.1 Crocidura indochinensis
AAAATTTACTCTCCGGAGCTGAAATTTATTGCCATATTTTATGCCTTTTTAGCTCTAATTTTGCCAGGCTTGCTCTTTTGAATTACACTTAGAAAAACCCACTTTAAGTACATTCTTCAATGTATCCTAATAAGTATGTATAGTTGTAAAAATGTCATCATATAACAGTTTTAAAATTCTCCTACTACACCAAAAAAATCCCTTGGTACTCATGGCCTCAACAAAATACTACATGAATTATTTTGTGTTTGGTTTCTTTCCCTTCATGATGCTTTAAAATAATATTTTTAAGTTTTATTTCATTAAAAAACAGATTGTCAGTGCCAATCTGCTTGAGATGGTCCCACGCAGCTGGAGTCCATGGGGTCTTGTAGGCAAGACTCTGACAAATATCACAGTTTTATTTATTAGAGAATCCCTGGGGCCTATAATAAGCTCCTAGGCCAGGATTTGAAACACCTCCATGCTATCTCTCTAGCCCCAATTCAATTCTCTTCTAATAGTCAATATTTGCTTGAAGATTCTTAATCAGATTGACATTATATTGGCCTTCCCTCTAATATGACTTTCTTGAGACTCAATCAGATTAGCTTGATAGATGATACTTTTCCTCTCACATGACTTTTTTGTGACAAACGCACAGTTGTATTTGTCTTTCCCTCATTCCTTTCACAATTGTCATACCTATTTTATAATTAAAAGCCTACTTTTTATTTCTTTTTCATTTATTCTGATAGATGAATGCCTAGGAAATCTATTGCATGCCAAATCTTGTCTTGGTATCAGTTCTTCCAAATTCACAGAAAGGATAAGACTATTTCTGATGCTCCGTAATGACAGTCTTGCCAGACTCCCAGTTTGTGTCTTCCCCTTCCAATTTTATGGTTACAGGGGAACAAAAACTATGCATTATCCAAGACTCTTTCCTTTCTCTCTGTCTTCCAAGTAAAGAAAAAAAGCCCAGCAATATTAGAAAAACTAGAAGACTAAAATGATGAGCTCTAAGTAATTAGAAAGAGTAGATCCTTTGAGAAAAATTCAATTCTCTCCATTTTTATCACTTTCTTTTGAGATATGAATCTCAATATGGGAAAAAAGAAAGAACTAAATAACTTTATCCATGGGAAACTATTCTCCCTAAACCTAGAAATAATTTTAATATACTTTAAGGAGAGTTGTTTCTGATTGTGGTCAAATGTGTTATTTTGGGGTGGGTTAGAGAAATTATTTCAAAGTGAAAACAGGAGTGACTAGTTGATCATTATTAGATTCTCATAAAACTTTAAAAACTTTCAGGACTCTGGGTATCAATCCAAATATTCTACATTAGACTTTCTTGATTAGATTAGATTAGATTAGGCATTGGGAAGAGAATTTTAAATATGAGACCTAAATAAATCCTAGAATGTTTGAGAATTATTGGTAGAATGTTTGAGAACACTAGTGCTAAAGCCACCACCATTATTATTATTATTATTATTATTATTATTATTATTATTATTATTATTATTATTATTTTGGTTTTTGGGTCACACCTGAAAGTGCTCAGGAGTTACTCCTGGCTCTACATTCATAAATCGCTCCTGGCAGGCTCGGGGGACCATATGAGATACAGGGATCCGAACCACCCTCCTGCATGCAAGGCAATTACCTTACCTCCATGCTATCTCTTCAGCCCAAAGCCACTATTTTTTATAGTTTATTTTAGATTATGTTCTCTTTAGCTATATTACATTCGATAAGTATTTAACTTCCTTAAGGAATGTTTTGACTCAGTTTTCTCATCTGATGAATAGAAGTTCCTTTCCTATAAATTTTTATGGGCAACATATTTATTCAGTGCTTTTTTTTTCCTTTTTTTTTTTTTAGTTTTTGGGTCACACCCGGCCACACTCAGGGGTTATTTCTGGCTCTATGCTCAGAAGTTGCTCCTGGCAGGCTCAGGGGACCATATTGGATGCTGGGATTTGAACCACAGACCTTGTGCATGCAAGGCAAATGCTTTACCTCCATGCTATCTCTCCAGCCCCATTCAATGCTTATTTAATATTATTATTGTTATCCTCTTTAGGTTGAATTGACAAGATAATGAACATCCATCCACCAGGTATTAAATTAGGATCCAAGTGAAAGGTGTTTGTGATGAGTAAAGTTAGTATAAGGAAGTGAGAAAGAACCACTTAAGTGAGTTCTTAAGTGAGACTTAAGTTAAGTGCTCTTAAGTGAGATAAGTTTCCATAAAGTGGGACTGGAGAGATAGCATGGAGGTAAGGCATTTGCCTTACATGCAGAAAGTCAGTGGTTCGAATCCTGGCATCCCATATGGTCCCCCGAGCCGGCCAGGAGCGATTTCTGAGCATAAAGCCAGGAGTAACCCCTGAGCGGATCTAGGTGTAAAGCCCCCCCCCAAAAAAAAAGTTTCTGTGAAGTGAGCTAAGTGATTTCCTCTTTTTGTAGTCATCTACTATCTAATCACCATTAATAAAGACCTGCACTTGGCAGGTATCTTCCAGAGGTAAGAATGAGCCCTGTGGTTGGTGCAAAAACATCTAATAGCCTTTGATCTTGGCTTCAGAGACTCTGATGTTTACAGGAAAATCTCTGAATCATCAGATCAGTGTTCAAATCCCAGGGTATCTCATTAGAGGTGTTGATGACCTTGAACAAATTGTTTAAGCTTTTAAGTTTTTGTTTCCTTAATTTCTGAACATTTCTTACCTCTCTAGGTTATTATGAGTTTTAATTGAAACTCTCCACATCAAGTTCTTGGCACATAGTGAGGGCTAAAAAATAGGTATTCCACTTTATATCATTGGAACACAACTAAACTAGCCGATTCACCTAAATTATCACATTTGTATTATTAGAGTTGCAAGAGCAAAAGTTTCACTAGATTTCCAGATAAATTTCTCAAACCATCTCCACCCTGTACACATGGGACTTTTTGCTCTTTACTTTGGTACTGCCTTCTTATTAACTCCTAGAATATGAAAATGATAGCACAGTTCCAGCATCATTTGAACTACTACAGCTCAAAAACATAATTCCCTCAACAAATGTTGTCCTTTGCTTTGATGTCAAGCACATATGGCCTTTATAAACATGTTTTCAAAGTGTTTTCAAAGTTTCCAAAATAAACTTCAGATCAGGACCATAAGCAATATCACTAAAGGAGAAGTCATTGATAAAATAATCTTTGAAATAGGCTATTATTTTAAACTTTGATGAGTCTAAACTTTCGGACAATGTATAAACTTGCAAAATATAATTTAAATGTAAAATTAATATATATATTTTCTTTTAGGAAACTAGAACATAGCTGAAAGTATAGCTAAAATGATGCCCACGTTAGAATTATTCTTTCCATTTAGGTGTGTAAGTGAGGTAAGATTCTTGTAACAGAGATTACAAATCAAAATTTACTTCTTAGAGATTTTTAAGCTTTGAGGAATGTTCATGCTGGTAAATGGGTTTGAAAATACTCAAAAACCTTATTAGATATAGGGTGAGAACAAGAGAACTGAGTAATATGTAAGTCACAAAGTTTTGCTATTTTTTCAAGTGTACTGGTGAAACGAAGATTAACAAAACATGGAAATAGAGATGTAACAAAATATTGTTGCCCCAGAGAATAAGAATGCTAGGATATTCTGCAAATTTTATAGATAGAAAATTTATGTTCAGGGAAAGGTCAAATAAAATTATATGATTGATTTACTAAGACATGAGTAGATATTTTAGAGGACTTTTTTTTTTTTTCAGAATAAAGTGGAATTCTGATTGTGAATACCAAACATATCTACGAGGTGAATGTGGGATGGCATAACAGCCCATAAAAGCTATTTTCTAGGAAGTTGAGCCACAGCTAGACCTGTACATGCTGTAGAAGTTTTACCGAGGGTGACAGGAAGAACTTCTGTGTTTGATAAAATGCTACAAGTGAGGGAGCTCCTACTGGAATTCTTTCAGAAATGCCAGTGGATAAAGACTGAAATGGCAGCAGAAAATTTCCTTCTAGATGTTTGCTTTCTCCATCTTTGGATATTCTGGCATTTAAAATATGTTCAGTTTGATATAAAGCTATCTTCTTGCTACATATGTATTTTATTCTTTCTCAATTCATCTAATTTCCTTCTTTTTGCTATTCAGTTATGCATTGTCAAATTTAGTTGTTTTTTTTTTATTATTTGGGAGGAGGTGCACACCGGCAGTGCTCAGGGGTTACTCCTGGTTCTGCGCTCAGAAATCTCTCCTGGCAGGCTCAAGGGACCATTTAGGATGCTGAGGATTGAACTCACTTCCATCCTGGGTCAGCCAAGGTCTTCTGCCCTTCTGTTGTGCTATCACTCTGGCCCCCAAATTTAGTTCTTGGTGAAGTTAACCTTCCTTAACTGAGTTCTAATAAATTGGCTTTCCTTTAGAATGAACTTCACATGCTATTTCATAAAATCACTTTGTAACCTTTCTCTTATGGGTTCAGAATCTAAGAAATGAACCTGTTTGGGACTCAGGATCAGTAGGAAATATAAAATAAAGTTGAGAGGGACAAAACCTCCTAATTTTAATCTCTTTCTTCTCTTCCGCTTCCTTTGATTCTTTTTGTGCTTTTATTTTATTTTTTATGTAGCTGTGACTAATAAAAAGATTTTCTTAGAGGGAGGGGAGCATTCCCTGTGAAGTTTGGTCCATCCCAATGTCTGGAAATGGCCTAGAGTTTGCTGCTGTGTGGTCAACAGATGGGACTTCTAATGTAATGGCAACCTAGTAGCAGCTACAGGGAGTGAGAGCCTCACCCATTCCTCAGTTCAGAATGTTCTTTAAAAAACTATTTAACTACTTCAAATTTGTTAGTACATAATAGGAGTTAGGTACAAATAGCAGTGATTTAATTAAAGACACTGACATATGCTGACATCTGATTTAATTAGACACTGACAATTTGAAAGCAAGTACTTTTGAAAGTTGGACATGAATATTTTGTCTGTGTTCTTGTTAACCATAAAGAAGTCACTATAAGGAGAAAGCTCTAACAGATGTAGTGTATATTTTTATTATTCACATAGTGAATTACCTGTTGCAAATTTGGAATCCTTATCTTTCCTTCTACCTAGCACTTATCTGACTCCTGCCCTCTGAGGTTTGTTAATGTGTGCTCTGGGAATGCAAAAAACGTACTTCATTGCACACTCTTTGATGGCTCGGAAGGCATATGAGACCACGCAGAGCCCCAGGGTCATGATTATGAACAACAATTATTGTACTGGAAATTTACAGATGTGCTGGTTACTAGAGGGTTGTGGTTAATAGAATGTTGAACAACAAAGAGTTTATTGTTTAACAGAGAAGGAAAAAGCTCCCTAGCAGCAAAATACATAATCTCAAAGTCAGGAGATCTGGAAGAAAACAAACTAAGTTGAGTTTTTCCCTTATAATAAAGTTTTTGTTACCCCAAATTAAATGGTCAGAGTTTTAAAAAGTTGCCCTGTGGGAAATATTTTGCTTCAAAGGAGAAAGAAATCAAATATAGATGCAACAAACCAGCATGTTCCGGGTATAAATTCTTTTCCATGGCATGGTTAAGCATTTGGTGAAATCTGATTAACTCAGGTCACTAGGGAACCATTTTAGTGGCTTTTTAGTTTATTGCAGACTGGTTATGGTCTCATGGTCCTCCTACTGTACATGGAACATCAGGTCTGCTCTTCCTGTAACAAATTCAAATGAAGTTCAGGAATAAAGGATATACCACTACCTTTTAAATGGAATGCATTAATCAGACACTTCGAGTTAATACTACAACTTGATTTCAATCCTGTTAACTAGATACCTAAATTGTGTTGTGCAATGAAATTCATAAAAAAATTTAGGAAAGCACCAAGACAGCAAAACTAATTATATCAGAGTATGGATTGTTTCTGATTCATTGGCCAAGAGTAGTAAGAAGAGAGCTGTGTTTATCTAAGTTTATCTCAGCATTAGGTATGTTATAGAGAGCTAGAAAGCTAGTAGTAGAAAATATTTCTGGCCAATCACTGCTATTTGAATCTTTGATTTGCAACTCTAGCTCTATCCTTATAACCCCTTCTATCCTTTTCTGTGCTCATGAAAGCACCAACACTGGCTTCATTTGAAGAAAACCAAGTAGGAAATTTATTCTATGTGGTAGCTGCTCCCTTACAACTGAAGTCCGAAATTTCATGGGGTGCTGCTCACTCTGCCTCTAGATGCTAGTGACTACTGTTTTCCTTTATTCTTTCAAGTCTAGGAGTTGTAAGGCTCTCTGTCAAGCTTGCCCTAATTGTAGCTCTACCTTTTTGAGTCCTCTTTCTAGCAGACACCTTTGGAAATAGCCCCTCCATTAAATCATACTTCAATAACCCAGTTTAAATGTGAAATGTGATGGCCTGTTTTATTCTGGAATCATGAGGAACTTACAAACAGCCCCCTTTTTATTTGTACCTCCACATTTTCGGACTGGAAGGAATGAAATAATAATAACAAGTGTAAAAGAATATTCTCTTGATCTCTTCTACTGCATTATGCCTGCAGAAATATGTTCCTACTAACAAGTCTCCTTGATCTGATCCTTTGGATTTATTCCCTTTCTTCCTTTCTTCTTCCTCAATCTTAGAAAGTTGAAAACTTTTGCCATCTCAAAAAAATAGCAGTGCCAGTCTTGCCCCAAAGTAACTTTTCCAATTCAACTGCTGCGAAGTATCTGGTTCAAGGTTCTGGTGTGGACCTTGGAAATGTCTCTACAGTTACTGTAACAACTTCCAGGCTATTGCTGCCATTACCAGTGCTAGCCATTACACCCATGCTCTCCATACTCCATGTCCCACGGAGATGAAATTTTCTTTATCAACATGCTCATCATCAGAGCTATCTCTGTCAAAGATTTAGTTATCAGTCCACTAGTATGCATCAGGGTTTCACTGTACTGAAAGATAATGATCTTACAATCAGGCCTCTCTGGTTAACAGTATCTTATGCAACTTCCCTATATTCATTTATGCTTGCCCTTTGGAAGTAGTCTTTATCCGGAGTCAAGTTTCTCATGTGAACAATGTCCCACATGGACTGTCCTGTTATTTATTCTTCCAGACTTGCCCAGAAATGCCAGAATTTGAAGGAGAATACAGTTTAGATGCATTTGATATCCTCATAGGCTGCCATTTCACATTGTCCCTGAAACCCTAAGCTATGCTGAGGCTAAATATTGTGTACTCCTCTTCTCCCTTACTTGCCATCTCCATATCATTTGGACTCATGTAATGGAAAATAGTGACAAGTTATTAGAGTGAGGTTAAGCAATCCCAGAATATTTTCTGCCCCCCCCCCCATTCAGACTGGGTTACAATTTTGAAATTTCTTCCCAAGTTGCTGCTTTCTGGAGAGAGTATCTTCAGCTTTTTCAGACTGGTAGTCTGGCAGCTAGAATGGTTTCCCAAAATTGAACATGCCCTAGACTCTGAAATCTCTAATGTTGGGAAGATGATAAGGAAACGTTTATATGTACCTTTAAGACAGAAGGATATCACATAAATCCTCAAACCCAGGGCATTTTCTGTCGCTAGAATCAGTATCATGTTGCCTTGGAATGAATCAGAGATTTCAAACATGAGGAGTCAATACTGATTCTGAACTGTGGGGTCAGAGAGAGAGAGACTTCAGAAGCTAAGGGCAGCCCTTAGCAGGTAATTAGTCAGAAAACTGAGTCCTCCACCTAAGTGTTTAAGGAATTGGATTCTGCCAACAAGCTGCACGATTTTAGATAGATTGATCCCTTGGAGCCTCCAGAAAAGAAGAAAGACCTGAAAATGCCTTGATTTTAGCCTATGAGTCTTATTTCATTTAGAACCTAGTTGAAAGTTATAGATTTTGCATCTATAGAAAAATGAAAAATAAATTTGGGCCATTTTTTAGTCTTATTTTATTTATTTCTACCCAGGGGCCACATCCAGAAGTACTGAGGAGACCCAGGTCATTCCTGTTGTTGCATTCTTACCAGAGCTACAGTGCTCAGGGAACTGCAGGTGGTCCTGGGAATGCCATTCAGTGCCACGAATTAAATTCATGACTGCACATTTCAGGATTTCCTCTACCACTTGAAATATTTTCTATTTCCTTTGGTGCCCATTTAAGTCACTAAATGTGTGGTCATGGCACATATAAAACTCTGCTGTGTTTTAAATATGTATAATGCTGTTTGTGTAAATGTATAACACTGTTGTATTATGGCTACAGTAAGAAACAGATGCAGGAGATGATAAACTTTCTTTGTTATTAATTTTTGAGATTTACAGCATCCCTCTTTTTCCCTACATTTTTTTCCAGTTACTCTTTGAATGGCCGACTCTTTCTTGCTGAAACTCTAATGAAAGCCTTCTCCAGTTAAAAGTCCTGGAGAAATACATATTGATATTTGCTGTGTAGTAATGAATTATTATTGTAATATGTGTCACAGTCGTCATTGGTATATAAAAACCATATATCATCTCAGCATTATACTTGTTTGAATACACTCTAGTATCAACCACACAACATTATGTGTAGTATCTTATGTCTGAGGTCTTTGATCTAAGGTAATTTTATAGGTTCACTTCTAAGCTTTTTGAGTTCTTTTCTCATTTAACATTTAAATGTCTTTAAATATTCCCAAGGACTCAACTGCTCAGTGTCCCAAGATTGGCTAAAACTCAGTATTGGGTTCATTATAGAATGTTCCTTTGCTATTTTATGAATATGAAGGATAACCTGCTCTGTAAGTGATCTAGAATCCTCTCCCTTGTCCCTATGGATGGGGTAAAAAGATCTATTCAGCTTGTGAAAGACTGCAGGTGGTTTTCCCTTTCATTATTCAAATAGACATTATCAAAAAACTTGTGCCCCTAAGCTCATACACACAACACAACACAATTGCCTTGGCATATAAAAGCCTCCTAATTTAGAGAGTTTTATAAATCCACTTCTGATTCAAGGCAAAAAATTGAGGTTATGCTTTAAAGAAGCAATATGGGAAGCATTGGAGACATAATGAAAAAAAAAGAAATTAAACTGAATTTGACTTTGAAGTGAAATTCTCCTCATTTACATTCCCCAGGCATCCTTGGGTGTTGGGCATTTTCTCTGGGACCTGGGTTCTGCTTCCACTACAATAAACCAAGGATACTTGTGTCATAAAAACATTACAGCTCAAACCAGAGCACAAACGAGACACTTCACAGGGCCTTTGTTTCCCTTGCCAGTCACAGCCAGTCCTAGATGTAATGGGTAATATGTCACTAATTATAAACAAGCAGACAATGCAGTTTGTTTTTTACCCTGAGAATCTGCACTCATTCCCAGTCAGATCTGAATGCATTTTCAGCTATAATAGAAACCAGAGCTAAGTCCTTTGGGCTTTATTATGTATCCAGAAAAACAGAAAAAAATGGAGATAACCCAAGCCAAGTGGTAAAAATTGAGCACTCATTATGTGTTGATTACTTTCCATATATTTTATCTCTAGCAGGTAGAATATTCTTTCAAGTTTACTGTGTACTCTGTATCCCTTATTTATAGATGAGAAAAGCAAGGCTCACTGTGGTTATTTCCATTGAAACAAAGCCACACTGTTAACAGGTGTTGTAGTTGAGATGTATCTATCTGGCTCCAAAGCCCAACCAACATCAGCCGTGCCCCCTTGCTGCCATACCTAATCTCCTCCACCCCTCAGAGTTCTTGGGTATACATTTTGGAGGCTGGTGTAAGATAAAATCCTCTTGTCTCATCCATCCTTTGGCCTCATAATGAAACTACATCCAAACTACCTTAGATAAATACTTTTCCTAGATAATAGATAAATGCTAGTTATTTTTTGGTTTTGGGGTCACACCTGATGGTGCTCAGGGTTTACTCCTAGTTCTATGCTCTGTGGGCTTGCTTTGCTGGGAATCAAACCCAAGTTAGCTTCGTGCAAAGCAAACACCCTAGCCGTTGTACTTCCTCTTCAGTCTAATAGATACTTTCTTTTTTACTACCTAGAAGTTCTATCATCTGATATGGAACACGTTATTTTGCTGTATTTTGAATTTTTCATTCTTTTTTACACTTCTATGGCTCAGTTTTGAAGGGTAGTGGCTTACACAAAAGCATCTTATAGGCCTATAAGATGCTAATTTCCAGCTCCCTTCTTCTATATGGACACAGTTTCATAATCATAATTTAGCATTGCATAAGGTTTTAAGCTTTTCTGGACATTTCCAACTAAACATTCAACTATGGATTTTTTTGTATCCTTAAACATCCTCTCTACTCGCCTCCTTACCTTTGCTTATCCCTCACCATCGGAGGGCTTAATATAAGTAAAAAAGACAAAAATCAGAGATGAGTGGTTTGTCTTGGATAGAGATATCCAAATATATCCAATTTATTTGTATATAAATTTCTGAGTGAACTTATTTGCTAAAAAATGTCCTTGTGGTGATCAAGCTGACAGAAGATCAGGAGAGCAAAAGAACCCATCTGTCCTGCCTATCACAATGAGTTCTATTAGACAAACATGGCTGAGAATATGAGTGTCTGGGAGATCAAAACAAAGGATCTCTCTCTGGTCTGATCTATTCTGAAGGAGCCTGAGGCTCCTCTGGTAGGGTGAGAGCAGCTGAAGGAGGCTTCTCACCATGGAAGAAGATCAGAGGAAGGACTGGGCAGTGTGGTCAGTGGCTGGTAACAGCATTCAAGTACAGAACTAGAAAGTCTTTGAAAGGGAACCTAAGCACTACATTGGAGACCCCAGGCTTAATTAAGAAGCCACAGAGGTACCATGACATTGAAAATTTGGGAGCTAATCTGATTTCCCATATTGACATCTGACACTTCCGTTATCCTAGGAACAAAAATGTAGCATGTATATGGGGATGACACTATATTTGATTCCCTAGCACTACGAGACCTCTCTGAACTATTAGGTCCCTCCACAGGGATTTAGTCCATGTTGAGTGAATGTGCCCTCCCTCACCACTGGTTTCTGTGCCAGACCTAGACTGCACTCTGGGGCAACAACAAAAGCACTAAAAATCTTCCTAGGGCTTCACACATAGGCACTCAAAATGCCATGTCCCAAGCAGAGAGCTTATCATTTTTCCTCTTCAAAAATGCTTCTTGGAGCTGGAGTAAAGGTACACCATGTAAGGCTCTTGCCATGCACATT
>PVKC010046681.1:0-11179 GCA_004027635.1 Crocidura indochinensis
AAAAAAAAAAAAAAAAAAAAAAAAAAAAAAAAAAAAAAAAAAAAAAAAAAAAAAAAAACATTGGTGCTTAGGGGCCATCCCAGTGGGTGATAATAACAAATGTAAGGTCAACAGCAACTCATTAACCAGAGCCCAACCAGAGCCCTCTGGGAGGGAGGAGGGATGGCCAGAGTCAAGTCGAATAAGCAACGACTTATTCTATTCAAGGGAGATGTGCCCCTCTTTGTGCTGTTCTTCCCTGTCTCTGGAGTGGTGTCTCCAAAGCTTTCATCTCAAGGAGAATCCCTGGAGTAGTTGCTCTATGGGGTCCTTCAGAGCAGTTGCTCTGCATGATTTATCTGCCAGAGGTTCAAGAACATCACAGAAGGGGGTTCAATCACCTACTGATTTTCTTTCACTGGCTCCACAGCAGGGCATTTTCCAGAGCCTTCCCATGTGAGTGATACCCTGATGCTCCCGTTGGACCCTTTACCCACCCTGAAGCTCTCAGCTCTATTCCCTGATCTGCCAGCTCATAGGCTGGGGAGGTGAGAGGGCACCTCACTGGTCTTGTCTGAGCCCAAGTCCAGCAGTGAAGTAAATCAGGCCTTAAGATGGACTTGGATGGAGATGAAGACCTTGGTCCACCATCCCAGGCCACGTGGCTTCAGTCCCCACTAACCGGTGGGTCTGGAGGTTCATGAGAGCAGCGGGTATTGAACTCACTCACAAGCAGGCTTCATGAGAAATAACATCTTATTCAGCCCTAGCCATCAGATGTGACTGCTATCATTTAAGCTAGCCCTGCATCTTCTTTTATCCATGTCACCTCTAACCTACATCCTGGCAAGGATCCAAAAGAAGCAAAAAGAGAGCCTAAGGGCCAAAGACCTCAATCCTATATACCCTTTCAAGACCCCTCCCAGGAAATAGACAGGGTCTTGCAGGTAAAGTAAACGTAATATCTGTTCCCAGAATGGGTGGGTCTCAGGTAGTTACCTGTACCCCGGGGGTGGAACTATACAGCAGTAACTTGGAATCTGAAGCATATACATGCCCAGACTTGGGGCCAGTCCTTCCTGCCTCTCCAGGTCTGAGTTTGGTCCCTCCAAGCTCCCCTTCCCACAGAGTCTGCCTCCATCTGGGACCCCTACCAGGAAGTCCTGAGCCCCACCCCTGTTCACTGCTGTCTCCACTTACCTCCAGCACTGCACGCATCCTGCTTGATAACAAGGCCAAGAGGGGCAGGGATTAGAACACCAGATTGTGGGAGCCCAGAGACTACCTCAGCTTTTCCTGTCCCAGGACACATGGTCCAGGTGCCATCCTGTCATTCCTGGGGAGCATTTTACACTGTGAGTTAAGGAGCAATGAAGATCTGGGGTCCTGGGTCCCCTTCCTTCAGTTGAGTTTTCTCAGTCTGCTATCTCTTCTTGGCCTCTCAATCAGCTTGAGAGTGGCATGGCCACTCCTGAAATCCTTTCTGTAGTATAACCTCATGGCATCTCAGACCTGCACCCACAAAGCAGGCAAGTAAGGAGTTCCCGCCTCCTGCCAACAGGCCTGGTGCAGAAACTGCCTGCAGCCCCATGGTGGGCCAAGGGGAGCTTTCACCTAAACCCCACCCTAAATCTGAAGACTGGAGCACACTCTGTGGTTGCCCTACTTCCAGAGAGTTCTGCATGAGCTCCAGAGCTCAGTCATATTTCTGGCCTCCTCCCCAACACTGTGAGGCCTGGGTTCATGGGAAAGACCCCAACACTGTGTTCTGGATCCCGAATCAGATTTGAGGGTGCAGGAGAATCTAGAATCTGCCTGCCCCTGATTCTTGGTTGGTCCAAAGGACCAACTGGGACAGAGGGCAGGGTACAGGAACTCAGGGACATATAATAACTTCGAGGTGCAATGTGATCATCATGCTGATGTGATAGAGATTTGTGACCCCTAAGAACAGACACATGGTGAAGAAGCTTGGCTGGGGATTCTGGAATATGTGGGTTTATCAGAGCAACCCATCAGATCAACCAAATCTTCCAGAAAGCTACAGTGAACCAGTGTTGAACTCATAGATGATGTGGTGGCATTCTGTAACCTTCTCCTTCCTCAGTATTATTCCCCGTTGGCATCTTGAGTGAGCAACCACCAAGAACTCATTTGTACATATAGCTGGTTTACTCTTCTGTGCTCTCAATTCAAAGTAGATTTACTTGACCAAACAGTAGAAACACTTGATCCTTTATAGAATAGAGGTTCCAGAATGTGTGAACCAGTCACGCTAGTCATAACTCAAAAACAGCCTCAAAAGATAAATCCCTAGAATTCTCACATGTATTTTCATCTCCACTCCTTTCTCCCCAACCATATGCAGTGGTTTCAGTTTTTCTGCTTCCCCCATCTTTTGTTCCTTTCTATAATACACCAACTAAAAGTATGTTATTCTTGCCCCCTTTTTCCTCACAAAAAAGGTAACACATCTCTATACATCTAGGTCATACTACATACAAGGTATACACACAAACAAGTGTCTGTTATACTGGGATTTACTGGGTAAAGACTCTCTTACTCCTTTACAATTGTATGGAATGTCTGTACCAGATAATCAGATCACCATGCATCCAACATTTATTTCCATATAGATATTTCCTTGCATGAAGTCTACCGCTGGCCTTTATCATCATTCACAATGAGGAAAACCTTGTGCTGTTTCAGATACAAGGTGGTGATTTGTCAGACTAGAGTCCTAATAACAAGACTCAGGAGTGGGAGGTGCATTCCTTGATCCCCATGGGTCCCCTTTGCTGTGTGTCATGGTGTTTCTGGTCTTCCCACAGCCTGACCAAGTGGCCAGGCCAATCTGGAGAAATTTCCACCTAGACACCCCAGCTCTTTCCTTCTTAGATACAGGCAAATGGGTATGGCCCACAGAGTGCCCAGCAGGATAAGGTCTTCTGGGCCTCTTTTGGGGATGGGACTGGTCTTGGTGCAAGAAATTGACTCCTAACCCCTTCCCAATGAACAGGAACTATTCATGGGACCAAGTGGGTGACACCCATTGGGAGCCCCAAGGCTGGATAGCTTGTGCTGTGGCAAAGTCAAGGATCTAGTTGTTCCCTGAGAGAGAGTGATAGACAACCTTTGCATCACTGTTGAGTCCAGGGGGAAGCTTCTGTATCCTATTATTCCTTTCTCTCTCTCTTTTTTTTTGGGGGGGGCACTCCCGATGATGCTTAGGAGTTACTCCTGGCTATGCACTCAGAAATCGCTCCTGACTGGAGGACCATATCGGACCCATTAGTCCTTTTATCTTTGGAACCTCCCAGGTTCTGAAAGGCCTGGGTTCTGAAATGTCCCCTCTTCTTCCCTTACCTTCTGGAATCTCTCTTCAGGGGCCTGACATCAGCCCACTATACACTCCACCTGTGTCCCCATGCTTTCTGGCTACAAAAGAAACCCAGAGTGTACACCAGAATGTCTTAAGAGTGATCTTGGGAGGGCTGGGGAGCCATAGTATAGCACATACAGGCACAGTACAGCATAGTACAGAGTACTTGTGCTGCACTTGGCCAGTTGAGGTTCCATCCCAAGACCACTTAGTAACCCCTAAGTTCTGACGGGGTCCTCCTGTCTAATTGCAGATCCAGGAATAGTCTTTGAGCACTGCCCATAGACCCCAGATCAGGCAAAGCAAAACAAAGCAGAGGCTGGGCTTTAACACAAGAGGAAAGAACGTTTTTTTTCTGATGAATTAGAGAAAGAACTCTTTTTCTTTTCTTCTACACATAGGAAGAGCAGTCAGCCCTCTGGAAACTGGAGAAATGGGCTCACAGAAAACTTTTGAAACAAGACAATGACTAGTGGGACTTTCACATGTGTCTTCAGAGCATGCTATAAGGCCCATTATGGTGCTAAGAGGTCACACACCTCCTTCAGGAAGAGAGGCTGCCAGGATGTCTCAACCTAGGCAGCAGGCCCCTTCCTACCCAGCAACAGCTCAGCCAATGAGAATATAATATCCAGCCAATGAGAAGTCACTATACTGGGTGCTACGATGTTCCTCCAATGGGCACTTGACTTATAAAGAACAGGCCCACCCCCTTGAGTTCTGCAGTCCAGTTTTCTCTAGGTTGGTATGTATCTGCATGTGACCATTCTACTGAGGGAATGGTGAGTCTTGGGCGTGTAAGAGCACAGTTCTGGTGGAACTTTCTGGTCTCAGTTAAGCCTCTCTGCACTGCCCCAATACAGTGCCCAAATGCCTCTGTAATGAGGGATGTCATTGCACTGTAAGGTCCCTTGCAAACTCATCCCACACTCCACTGAAATTGTGCATCTAAGTGAGATAAGGCAGCCCTCTCCTGTCGCAGGCGCCTTTCCATACTTTATTATCCAAGTAAAAAATGGAGCAGTGAAAAAAGAAACTCAAATATTGCAAGTACCTATTCTTTCCTATGAAGGGCTATTCTTTATACTTTATTATTTTATTTCAATTCGAATGGAAGCCAAAAGTTAATCACAGCAGTTGCATCCATTATTCACAAGTACAAAAGCCCAGGAATTCCATATTATGTCCTTCTGCCTAGGGGGAGGGGATGAGAGTTAACCCTTGATTGTCAGAGGAAGACACCTCTCTTGGCCCTACTGAAAACAGAGGACAATGAAGAGGAGCAGCTCCAATTGTACCCAAAATAGGCAGCTCCATTGCTGCAGAGGTGAGTGGGGGTATGGCTAGGGGGCAGCTCACTCAGATGGTCCAGCATTCTCATGTCCACACTTTGCTCTTTCTCTTTGGTTCTTAATGATTTTTTTTCTCCAAATGGAGAGGACTCTGGAAGTCACACTTTTCACCACTACATATTGCTTTGCTGTCTTGGAACTGACAGATTTACATGCCCAATGCATGACTCGTGCCTTCTACCCCAGCCTGAAGGGCACAGGACAGGGGGCAGGCCCCAAGGGAGCTCAGAGAACAGCAGTGCCTGTTACAGTGCTGCCAGAGAGTGGAGAGACAGTCTTTGTTCCCTGCCATTGGAGACAGTCTCTGTTCCCTGCCCCTGGATACAATTTCTGGCCCCTGCTCTTGAGACTGTCTCTGTTTTCTACTCCTGACCAGATTCTGCTGGGGATTGTGTCAGGCTGTGTGGCCATGCAGAACATCCAAGAGACAGAACTGAGTTGAGGTGTCTTGGATTCAGCTAACCCTGGTCTGACCCCAGGACTATTTGGTCCCTGAACATCGTCCAGTATAACCTTAAGGAACTGGAGCTCAGCTTCTTCTTGCAGGATCCCAGCAGGCCACATCCTCAGGCCACACACCACAACCTTCGAACCAGTGTCCTCTGGCACTGCTGAAGTTTCCAGTGCTCCGTTATGCCCCGCCATGGTCCCACACCTGATGCCCTGCCCTGAGTCTACCTGCATTTCAGGCTCTTCTGGGCCTTTCCCGCCTTCCTGGTCTGGACCAGCCCGGGCCCGCTCCCTGCAGGCCTGAACCTTAGTAGAATTCTCCCTATGTGGAAGCTTCCCTGGAACATCTGGTTGGCTGCACTTTCCATAAATTAGCAGACTGTCATCTCTCCGCACTTACCTGTTTACTTTCACTTCATTAAATGCCATTTTTCAGAAATAACATGAGATATAGGAAACACAACATGTAATTAAGCAAAAACAATACAAATAAACATAAATACTCCTAACGAGAAGGGGGTGCCTGGGTGGGAAGCCTAGAAGGACACTTTGGCTGCCTTTTATGGCCTCCCTGAATGCACCTGGCCCTGGTGGGGCTCCCACTTTGATGCTCAGATGTCTGTAAGGTTGGCAATGAGTGATGGATTCCAGTGTGGCCTGAGAGTTGTCAGGAGATGCTGCTCCAGTCAGGGCAGGAAGCCACTGAGGAGATAGGAAGGACAAAGATGACCGTTAGGGGACCTGGACCACTGAGAGGGATGAGGATGGCCTTCAGGAGACTGGACCATCAGGGGGAATGAGGGTTGTCATCAGGGACCATGACCTTTAGGAATAAGGACAAGGTTGGCCATCCAGAGACATCACCTTTGAGAGGGACAAGGATACTACTCATCAGGGGACCAGCACCATCTCTGTCCTTCCTTAGCCACCTGGCCAACTCTGCATGTACCCATCATCTACCCAGCATAACAATCTATCCAGCTATGCATATATATGATGCATATGAATGCATATATGAATACTTATGATGATGCATTCATCATATATCCACCTATTATCTCTCCCCATCAATATCTGTTTCCCTACCCATATCACTCAAACTTCCATGCCTCTCTGTCTGTCCATCTATTTGTCTTCACATTCACGTCTATTGATCTATCCAACTACCCATCTATTATTATTCATTCTTCTCTGATCATCAACTATCTATGATCTGTCCTTCCTTATCTATTGATCTGTCTATACCTCTACTAACCTACATCTTCGTTTGCTTCTTTCCCTATTACATCTCTGCATCCATGATGTATATTTCTGTCTATTTATCTCTACTTAGATTTTGCTGTATTATTTACCCATATTTATCTCTCCATATCTAATCTCTATATTCATTTCAGTCTCAATCTATTTAGCCACTGAACCTATCTTGTGTATCTTCATCTCATCTGATATCATTATCTATTGTCCATCAATCAATTAATCTTTCCCCTATGGACTGTGATCTCTACCATACACCCCTTATCCTCCACCTAAATCTCTATCTCTATCTATACCTATCCTGTGACACCTTTGCTCTCTCTACATGTGGTCCCTCAGGACAGGAAAGGGAACAATCCAATCATTTCTCTCTAACGAGCACCTCCAACATTTCCTTTCTCCATCCTCACAGCGCCCTGCCACTCTTCCCTTCTCTCCTGCTGCTGTACCCACACTGTACAGAACCTACCGTTTCCCTCCTAATTTGCACCATGCCTCCTCCTTTCCCCTTAACAGATTGTCTCTCTTTGTCTAAGTGTGTCAATCATGACTTCTCGGGGTTCCTCAGACTCCATGGGTCCCTGTTTTCTGAGCACCACAGGAGGGAGCCAGGAGCAGGGAAAGGGGTTGATTCCACTGCATGCTGCTGGTTGGCATCAGGAGGAAAAGTGGCACAAAGCACCCCATCCTCAACTTCGCCAGTAAGGGCAAGTGCCAGCATTTACACCCATAATCCCTGCTCTGTTTTTACATCTCAGACGAGCTTCTCCACCAACAGTCCTAATAGACTTGCCAGGTTTGATACATACAGGTTGTTAAATGAGAAAAGGAAAAAACAAAAGCAAGTAAATAAATGAGAGTGTTTCTCCCCAGCCTGAAATATGGGAGACTTTAGAAGCGAGTGACAACTTTACAGCCCTGAAAGTACCAGGAAGCCTCTGGCAAACTCAGTCAGCTAGAAAAGGCATGTAAATCCCACAGTTCATGGGTGTGGAGGGGGAAAACGCACATTTTCAATGCACCAGGAAGTGTCTTCTGTGTGGTCAAGAAGGTGAAACAAAGATCACAAGATTCTAAAAACTGGAAACCATGATACAGAGAATCAAAACTGTCTTAAATAGCTGAATGGCTGAGGCCAGGGCACTGAGAAAGCCTGGCTGACCCCAGAGCAGGGTCAGAGAAAGAAAGGGCACTGATGCCTGCACTAATGCCCCACACAGCTGCCCCTTCTCAATCAGTGACCTAAATCCAGGGGCCAGCAGTTACATCTCAGGGAACTCTGGACTCTGGAGAGTGTTTCTGCTCTTGAAACTATAAGGAGACCCCTAAACTCTGAGGCACATGCCCAGATGTGATCCATTCAGGAGTACTCCTTAAGAGTGCTCCAACAGTGCTCCTTGCAGAGGGCTCTAGTCAGTCAAATAATTTATCTGGCCTCTGTGGGTGGCTTCATGCCAGTGCGCAAGTGAGGCAGCAGGAGGAGAACTTTCTGATGTATATGTGTTTAGGGACAATCAGAGCATGTGGCTGATGTAGGACCTCAGTGACCTTCATTCAGCCCTATGGGAAGTGAGAGTGCCCAGGCTTGACAATTTGTTCAGAGTGACCTAAATTAGGAGTGTTTGGACCACGGGGATGTAGCTGCTTCCTGGCACTGGTTTGGGAACATGCTCATGGGACCACAGGGCACTCTAGTTGTGGTTCACTGGGAATGACCACAGCATGTGGATACTGACCTTGCCCATACCAGGGAGGCCATTTGAACAATGATCCTAGTTCACAAGAGGGAGGGATATGGACACTGATTCTAGTTAATACAAGGGAGAGCATGGATGCTGGTTTCAGTTCATACCAAGGAGGGGACCAGACACTGACCCCCTTCACACCATAGAGAGCATGTAGACACTAACCCCAGTTCAAACCAGGGAGACAATGTGGATGCGGATCTCATTTCACATGAGGGAGAGAGTGTGAATGCTGGCCACAGTTTGTTCACATCAGGGAGAGATCCAGACACTGACCTCAGTTCACACGATGGAGGGCATATGGACATGGAAAGGAAGGTGTGTAGACACTAACTTTGGCTAGCACCAGGGAGCTTTGATGCTAAAACAGTGATTATCTTCAGTCAGAGATATGATGTTGAGAAAGGTGGTGGGGGTCACCACCTTTCTGACAGGATCAGAGGATCATACCTGGTGCTGGTTTAAACCCAGGATGACTACATGCAAGGCCAGTGCTCTGCCTGCAGTGTTGTCTCTGTCCCTGTATTCACCATTTTAGAAAGAGCAGTTGGAAGGTCAAACTTCTCTCTCTCTCTTTCTCTCTCTCTCTCTCTCTCTCTCTCTCTCTCTCTCTCTCTCTCTCTCTCTCTCTCTCTCTCTCTCTCTTTCAGTGTTTATACCACACCCAGCAATGCACAGGGGTTACTCCTGTTTCTGCTCTCAACAGTCACTCCTGGCAAGCTCTGGGACCATATGGGATGCTGAGGATTGAATTTGGGTTGACTATGTACAATTCAAGTTCTTTACTTGCTGTAATATTGTTCTGGTTTCCCAAAGGTCAAACTTCTGAGATTTCTGTGTATTTGGGGTTTCCTATTGAATATCATTGTATTTAAAATTAGCTTTCTAGGGGGCCAGAGAGATAGCACAGCACTAGGGCATTTGCACATGGCCAACCATGGATGGACCCTGGTTTGAATCCTGGCATCTCATATGTTCCCCTAGCCTGCCAGGAGGGATTTCTGAGCAAAGAGCCAGGAGTAACCTCTGACTGCTGCCAGGTGTGACCCAAACCCCCTCAAGATACCTTTCTAAAATGACCTTTGTATGTTCATTTTGTGGTTTTGTTTCCTTTTATTTTTCAAAATCAGTTTTGAGTATTTTTGGCTTTATTTTTTTCCCGGGGTAAACGTAATAATTAGCTTCCAACATGTAAATTAAAAAACCATTAGAAATTTTATTTGAATTATGTTTGACTTATAGAAAAATAATAAGAAAAATACTATTTTTAAAAATATTTGAGAGGTCTGGAGCCATAGTCCAGTGAGTAAGGAGCTTATCTTGCATGCAGCTAACCTGATTTTCATCTCTGGTACTAAATATGGTCTCCAATCAAATCCTTGATTGATGACAAAGGTAAGCCCTGAGCACCACCAAGTATGGCCCAAATCTTTCTCCCACCAAAATTAATAATTGTGAATAAAGGTGATGTGTTTATCTGTGTTTTAACAGTCTTTTGTGAATGTTTTATGACTTTTCCATACATATTTTATACACATATAATTTGAGAGTATTATTAGCTTGTTTTTCAATTTTTATACTATTATGGCACCATATTTTTCATATTGTTAGAGGTAGGATTTTCTGCAAAGGTTCTACTGTGCTCACACCATCAGAGTTTAAGCTTCCCTTCACCTTGTCTAGTGGTCACTGACCTAATTATGTACTTCTTTTTTTCTCCCGTCCCCCTAATTATGTATTTCTTAAATCACCAACTAAACATCTAAGACTAGATTAAAGGTATTTATTTAATTTCCTTATTTAATTTCTTCATAGGGTTTTATTCTGCTCCATTCCTTAAATTCTTTTTTTTGTCCCCTAAATTCCCAATACAGACCAGGCAAGGGTCTGGGTTGAGGTATATATGGGGTGCATTTACTCTTTCTATACAGTCAGTGTGAAGAACACAGCCTGTGGTAAGAATTGGGAGGCCTTAAATTCTTTAGTATGTAGCTTAAGAACATTTTTGGAAGATGAAGATTAAGAACTATAGTGTGTTTTAATCTGCTCTGGGCTGGCAGTTAGCTTCTGTCCCTCTTTTGGGGGGCACTCTTCTTTATTGATGTCTTCTATCTTTTCTTTCAGGAGGAGCTGCCATGAATGGGCTCATTCTATTGTGTTTTAAACAAAGCTCTCATCTTTAGGAACAGTCCCACATATTTAGGTCATAAGGTTGCCATAGGTTGGTCAGGCTTTCCTTGTACTTTTTTTGATGTCCTTTTCAAATAAATAAAGACTTCTTCAATAATTGGATCCACTTTGAAAAATTAATCAAAGTATGTTCTATTGTAGTCACAGTGTATGAAAGCCCTGGGACTGAGTGTCCACAAGCTAAAAGCCTGTAATGTATGGGGCCACCTTCCAGCTTTCCCTGGACCCAGCTTCCTTCTCAGTGGTGAAGGGGATATTCTTCTCTCCACATATGACAGTTCTTTCCTTCACTGGATACTAGTTTTCTTCTCTCAGTGCTGAAGGGTTCACTCTCCCCTCCACACCTGACATTTGGTTCTCTTGAGCAGAGCTCTGAGGTCCCATTACTGATTTTCAGTTCTAACTTCTACCATTTTTGTTCTCCAAGAATTAATTGGAAATAGGTGGTTTTAAATATCCAGGGAATGACGTATATAAAACTATATCTTCAGTTATTTATTTTGAACTCCTGAAACATTGTGGTTTAGGTTTCCTCCTATTTATCTTTGCTATTAGTTTTTAGGTTGACTTTTGTTATTGATTTATTTTTTTTAACATTCCCACCACCAATGTCCCAAGTCCCCCTCCCTCCCACCCCACCCACAACTGTACTCCAGACAGGCTTTCCAGTTCTCTCATTCATTCATGTGATTATGGTGGTTTTCTGTGTATTTATTTTTATAGCTGCACTCACCACTCTTTGTGGTGAGCTTCATGGAGTGAACTGGGAGTTCCAGCCTCCTCTCATTGACTCTGATGATTGTTGCAATGATAATTTTGGGGGGGGG
>PVKC010046682.1:0-11188 GCA_004027635.1 Crocidura indochinensis
TATGGGTTTTAAGGAGAATGAAAGACATTCCTGCAATAATAATAATTTTCAGACACAAAAGAGAAAAGAGCTGGAAGTTCCAGCTCACCCCAAGAAGCTCACCACAAAAATGGTGAGCTTAATTAGAGAAATAACTGCATTTTGAACTGTCCTAAAAATGAGAACCTATGAGGGAAATGGAGAGCCTGTCTAGAGTACATGCGGGGGGTGGGTGGGAGGAGGGAGATTTGGGACAATGGTGATGGGAACGTTGCACTGGTGATGGGTGGTGTTCTATACATGACAGAAACCCAAACACAATTAGGTATGTAATCAAGGTGTTAAAATAAAATTTAAAAGAAAAAAGTCAAAGGGGCACTATGTATACTCAGATATGTGTTGCTGACACATTGTGAAATGTGGGACTTCTGGTGGTCATTAATGCGTATACAGTGAATTTCCTCCATCTACTCCAACAAATATGATCATTTCTACCTAAAACAGCAAAAATAATAAAATTATATTTAGAGAAAGAGTTGACTAATTAATATATTCTATTTAATATACCCTAAAGTAATATGAAAGAATATATATAATACAGAGAAATATGAAAGAACACCTTGTTTAAGCCCATTAAGAAGTGTAATAAATGTAAAAATATTCACTATATAAGTTTATTTTTTATTTCTTTCAGGAACCTATCAAAATTTAAATAACAGAGCAGTAGTTTACTGAATATAGATTCCTCAGCTTCTATCAATACATCTGTTGATGAGCATTAAGGATGATTCCACGTTTGTTTTACCAATGTGGATAATACTCTTATAAACATAATAAAAAAACATGGTAGTTACAAGAGAGATAATAAAAGGGTGGTGAGAAAAATAAGCACAAGATCTTTTGGTGATATGATGACATGGGATCTTTAGTAATAGAAATATTATTAATAATAAAATATATAGAAATGTGAATCATCGTCTTTGAAATGCCATAACACTATAAACCAGTGCTAAATCAATGGTAAGCCTATAAAGAGATATACCTATCCTATTACAGGTGTCAAGCATTCAGTTACTATTTATAGCTTATGATTGAAAAACCACATTTTTTTATAAAGTTTTACTTCTCTCTGTTTAACTCTTTTGTTTGCTTTTTGATTTGGTGGCCACACCCGATGATACTCTGGGGTTACTCCTGGCTATGCGCTCAGAAATTGCTCCTGGATTGGGGAACCATATGAGACACCGAGGGGTCGAATCAAGGTCCCTCCTAGGCCAGCGTGTGCAAGGAAAACACCCTACCGCTTCTGCCACGACTTTGGGCCCTCTGTTTAATTTTTGTCTTTTTTTTTTTAAACCAGGAATGTGCTCATTTTCCCCTTTGTTTAAACATTGTGGTAACAAAGTTGTTCATGATTGAGTTTCAGTGTCACCTCTGCACATTTCCCCTACACTAATGTCCCTTTTCCCTTTCACCTTCACCCTTGCCTGCCTCAGGAGCAGGCAGACAGGCATTTTATTCTTCTTTCTGTGTCTCACTGTCTCTGTCTCTCTTTCTCTCTGATTGAAAAAAATTTTAAACTGGATGAGTATTAGCAATTTTTTGTATTAGCATGATCTACTTGTATTTCTATGGAGACATCTAGTGGACAAATTATAAAAAGCATTGCTTTATTATTTTAAGCTTAAACACTATAATTTGCAGTTATACTTTTTTTACACAAACACATTTTTGATTCATAAATCAAAAATTATAAATTTATAAATTTGATTGTAGCAATTAAATTTAAATTACATATAATATTATAAATTATTTTACATATAATTAGAAGTGTCAAAATTAAGATTAATAGTAGTCTCATAATATAATTTAAAGTTATTCAGACCACAATAAAATCATATTTTGATTAAAAGTAAAAATCTAGAGGTCTGAGTGATAGTACAAAGGGTATGGCATTTGCATTGTCTGTGGCCAATTGATTCGATCTGTGCCATCCCATAAGGTACCCAAAGCCTTCCAAGAATTATTCCTGAGCTCAGATCCAGGAATAAGTCCTGAGTACTAATGGGTATGACCCAAATAAACCAAAAATTAAAATTAAAAAGTCTAGATTCAGTTTTTTTATGTATATAGCTGAAATTAATTGCTGCTTCTTTATGATGTTTCACACTTAAATAGAATAGGGGCATAAATAAGAAATTGTAGGTTAAGTCTTCTAGTTCAAACAAATATTTTGAAATAATTATATCTATAACATGAGTTAACTCGTTGAGCTTGCCACATTTTTCACATTTATTATTCCTTATATCTAGAACGTAGGATATTGTTATTTTGATGTCTCTCATAGCATTCCTCACTTTGATGTAGGCAACTTTGTTATAGGGAATATTAGGAACCTAGTTCTCATCTTTGTTACACATGTACACACACAAACACACCATTTAATATACTTCTAGATTACATGAATACCTAAGATAAAGATAAATTCTTTATATACAAAAAATAGAAAATTGTATTCCTTAGAATAAAACAGAGAAAATTGTATTCCTTAGAATAAAACAGAGAATACATATTCCTTAGAATAATACTAAAATGTTAACATTCCATCTGTTACATTTGGTCTGCTTAAAGAATAGCCTGAGCTATAAAAACTCTATAATTAACAACCATCCATTTATATTCTTCTCTGTTTTATCTCTTGAGCAGAAAATTTCTCAACTCTCCACTTAGTTCCTTATACGTTGATATCTTCTTTATCCATTTGTCAAAATTCTTATCAAGTTCTCTTCATCCTGAATTTCTAGTGCCTATAATACATGGAATATATTCTCTCTCCATATCTGAAAAACTTGTGTCTCTTCACAGGAAAAATAAGAAGCAAAGTTGAGTTTCTTCTCATCTTGTTTTTATAGGCTTTCTTCTCTCCTCACCAGTGTAACCTTTTCTGCAACACAATTTTTGTTTACTCCTCCAAATATCAATGTGGATTAAGATTAAGATTTAAGAGATTTTATTTTGTTTTCAGAAAATCAATGTTCTTGTTCTCTGCACATGTCATAAGGATGCTTACTTTCATAGTTCATATTCATGTTACTTCTTTGCTAAGATGTAAAATTTGAAGTAAACTATTATTTATTACAATATTCTTAACTAAATTATCTTAGCATAGTATGCAGAAACAATAACAAAATAGACATTTTTGTTTGTTTGTTTGGGGGCTAAATACCTTGATTCTCAGGAATTACATCTAGGACCTGAGCTCAGGGATCACATCAAGAATGCTTTGGAAACTATATGGGGTACTGGAGATTAAACTAGGATAGGCCATGTGCAAGACAAATGCTTTACTTGATGTACTGTTGCTCCTGCCTATACCTTCTATTTTTATGTTAATGCGCCAATGTATTATATTTTTGTCAATTTATAAAAATCAATTAATTAAATTTGGGAGCAAACTCAGCTGTGTTCAGGACTTACTCCTGGTATTGTAATCAGGAATCACATATTGATGAGGCTTGGGAGAAACCACATGTGGTGCTGGGGATCAACGTCATGTCAGCCTCAAGGAAGGTAAAAACCCAATTCACTGTACTATCTATGACTCATTTATACTTGTTTCCAAAGACAACCACTTTGCAGAAAATGCAGAAAACCAATGGAATAAGAAAAGCAACTAACTTCAGAACATTCTCTCTCTATGTGTGTGTGTGTATATATATATATATATTGCCTGGGTATCAGTATTTACTTTTTCACCTTATATAATGACTAAGAAAGAACTTACTCTAAGTTCTTTAGAAGACAATTATTCAAAAAAGTATAGACACTATGTCAATGGTTCTTATTAAACATTTAGGACTTTAACCTTTAAGTAAGACTTTTTATCATTAATAAGATTTTTAAGTTTCATAGAAACAAATATGTACATAAAGTTATATATATATATATTTGATTTTACTACATCATTTTTGGCTTTTTAACTCTCAAATATCAAAAATTGGTTTAACGGCCAGAGTAATAGCACAGTGATACGGCATTTGCCTTGCACACAGATATCACAGGATGAACCCTGGTTCAAATCCTGGCATCCCATATGGTCCCTCAAGCCTGCCAGGAGCGACTTCTGAGTGCAGAGTGGGAGTAGCCCCTGAGCGCTGCAGGTTGTGACCCCCAAAAGACAAAAAAATTGGTTTAAATAATTGAAACAAAAATATATTTCATATATTATAATAGATACATATAATAGATATAGATTTCATGTATATAATAGATACATTCATATGTATAGCACAGTATAATTCAAATGCAAAACAATGTGTGATAAATAATTATTTTGGTTATGTATTGTTAGTGTCAGTACTATAAGGAACTTTATATCTAAACTGTAATATCATAGAGGTTGTACTCAAATAGTTCAAATAGTTCTTTAACATTAGATAACACTTGAGCCCTAATTTTGAAAGATATTTACATTTTTCAATATATTGAGATATCTGTCAACACATATTTTAATCATTTATCAGATTTTCTTCAATTATTTGTCCACTTCCCAGTCCTTATTCTTACAAGATTAAGCTAGGGAATACCTGAGCAAAGAAATTGCTTAACAGGTTCACCCACATTTTGCATATTTCTGCTTTAACAAAAGTTTAGTTGAAGAGAAAGATACTTAGTTAATTTGTTGAGGGGCCCAGTTTTATTTATGGGTACCTAAAACTTTTCTACAAGCATAGTATCACAAAATAGCAGTCAATTCTTTGCATTCATGTTTTCTTTGAGTAAGGGATCTTACAATGCACATCACCAACTGTAAGCCATTCTGGTTGATATTTATTGTATTTTCGGGGAAGATCATAATGCTAGAGGTAGTTCCAAAGACTCCTCTTTGCCACTAAAATATCTTGAATTGGAGAAAACTCTACTATCAAAAAGATGTCTTCAGGGCTGGAGAGATAGTATGGAGGTAAGGCTTTTGCCTTTCATGCAGAAGGTCGGTGGTTCGAATCCCAGCATCCCATATGGTCCTCCAAGCCTGCCAGGAGTGATTTCTGAGCATAGAGCCAGGAGTAATTCCTGACCACTGCTGGATGTGACCCAAAACAGAACAAAACAAAAAGATGTCTTCCCCGCACACTAAGATATTGGTGGCAATTACTGGCTGGCTAAGGTCAGCTAGAACTACAAAAAGGTAATAATTTCCAAAGTATTTCCATGGTGTTGTTAGAGTAACCAACTTTGTACTTGATAGTTTAAAGATGCTTTTTCTTTATAATGGCCTCAGAATACATACAGCCATCTTATGCTGAATATGCTAAGATTTAAGTTTTCACAATTCAGACAAATACAAAATAAGAGTATATGTACTACGCATCTCAATGAAATAGGAATCAAAATATTTGTGGTCACAACGTAATAGATTTTAATCCCTGTAAATTCTTCTAGAAGACCTGGAGATGCCTACATAGTCCTCTAAACTCCTTATACACAAATATGATACATTCACTTGCTATTTTTATTATTTAAATTTTTAGCAAACATTTAAATATCATTATATTGGCAGAGCTTTACCTTCCTGTATCCCTGAATTACCTTTCTCTAAGGAATTTTGCACAAAACACCTGTGTTCCCATGCTGAGCAAGAGGAGTTTTTTTTTTTGAAAGGAAATAACTTTTAATAATAAAGTAATTTTAGAAAATATCTCTAAATACCCAGGCCAAAGTCAACGACAACAGAATCAAGATATCAAACTATAACAAGCTAAACACAAAATGGATCTTTTACACTAGTAGTTCAGGGAGCTAGGGAGAAGGTTTGGGATGCCTGTGGAACTATGGTGGAGGGAGGCCAACACTGGTGGCTGAAATAACCCTAACTCACTGTCACTATGCAACTGAACTACAACTGTGAACTACTTGTAATTCACAATGGCTTCAATAAAAAAAATTTAAAAAAACATACAAAATCAGAACACATTATTATTGTTGTTGTTGTCTTATTATCATTACTATTACTATCACTATCGTTATTATTTGTTTCATTTATGAAGCATACCAGACAGTGATGAGGATTTCATCCTGGCTCAGGGATCACACCTGGAGGTACTCAGGCAAACATACTTGCCAGGATTTTTGCCTGGCTTGGCTGAGTGTAAAAGTGTCTGAACCTCTTTTTGCCTTTAGCCTCAGGATACAGAATTCTTTTTTTTTCCCTTTTCAATCAACTGGATGATGAAACGCTTTTTTTTTTAATAAAATCTTTATTTAAGCACCATGATTACGAGCATGATTGTAGTTGGGTTTCAGTCATAGACAGAATTCTAAACAAGATGAATGAGACTTTGAATGCCTTGTTGATAACTAATGTCTGACCCCTAGTGGGTACAACTATTTTTGCAATCATTGTTAAGCATTTTTTGACCATGCTTCTTTACATTTATTTTATGAAAATGGGAGCTATTGTAAATGGTAAGTTTATATATTTTATTAAAATTTGTAATGCTAAAAGTAAATTTGTTTTTAATATTTATCTATTTATTTTTTCCCTTTTTTGGGGGAGGGGTCACACCCGGCAGTGTTCAGGGGTTACTCCTGGCTCCATGCTCAGAAATTGCTCCTGGCAGGCACGGGGGACCATATGGGGCACTGGGATTCGAACCGATGACCTTTTGCATGAAAGGCAAACGCCTTACCTCCATGCTATCTCCCGGGCCCCAATATTTATCTATTTATTATGTAACCTTGGGTAATTCTTAGACATTTTACTGATTTTAAAAATTGTTTTATCAAATATTGTGTATACATTTTAAATTTGGACATTATTGGTGACATTGGTGTTCTAATTTATTATATTTCTTTGTAAATGTTTTATGTTCATGAGAAATAATGTATATTCTACATCTGAGAGTTCTATAATGGGCAAATATATTCTGCACATCATCCTGTTCATTTAAAGTCTAAGGAGCTACTGTGTAAATGTCTAGATAAATAATTGCTGACTAAAAACTGCAAATTGGAATGCCTGGAGAAATTTATAAAAGTACTGATAGGCAGTCTCTCTAGAAAAAAATATATCAATATTTCTACAAAAGCAAGAATAAGCATACACAGTTTTTAGGAACTCTGACACAAAGTACACTAGTTACATTTAGTTGTTCTTTCTTTTCAGTTATTCATAATTTTATCTTTTTTTTGTTTGCTTTTTTGGGTCACACCCAGCAGTGCTCAGGGGTTACTCCTGGCTCCATGCTCAGAAATTGCTCCTGGCAGGCACGGGGGACCATATGGGGCACCGGGATTAGAACCGATGACCTTTTTGCATGAAAGGCAAACGCCTTACCTCCATGCTATCTCCCGGGCCCCCATAATTTTATCTTTTAATAAACTTAAATAGACATAATAGTTAGAATTCAAATGAAGATTGTATTTGTAAAAGACTATCCTCAAAGTACATGTTATTTTCAAACTACGATTTGATATAGATAATGCTGTATAATTCCGCACACTCTGAAAAGGATAAAGGAAAAAATGGTCTTTTAAATGAAACTATAGATTTTATTTACACAAGCCATAAAATATAAGGCAGAGAAAAAAAACACAATTTAATTAGAAAAATTCCTACTGGGTATTTTCTCAAAAAACAGTTTATTGCCTTTCTTTTCAATTTTTTTGGCACTCCAAAACTCTTATTTTTGTTGTAGCCTGAAATCCATTTATAAAATTTTTTAAATATAACTTCATCAGTTAAGATATTGGAAATTTTCAGAGAAGCTTTGTTTAATATATAACCTGTTATTAGTTGCTTATTTTTTATTTTTTTGAGATAAAGACAAGTTTTTGATATTTGAGATTAGATTATGATAATAAAAATTAGGATAAAACTAAGTAAAACAAATACTGGAATTAGTACCTGATTATTCCCTAATTAAAGATTTTCCTTTTACTCTTTCTTTTATCTCTATAATCCTTATAGTTATAATGTATATATGTATACATTATACATGTTTTATATGTACATTTTATATTTACATAGTTATAAAAATATACACTGTATCTTTATAATTTAAGAGGGCTCACAACATTCATAAATGTAAAATATTTTGAGTAAATTAAAGTTAGACTGAATTTATGTTTTCGTTTGTTACTAACAAATTAGAAACTAATTTAAAACATTTAAAACTAAAGAAAACAAGGTGTTTTCTATATATGCCCTGTCAGAGAAAACAACATGAAATTAAAAGCAATCTCATTTTTTGAGAGCTTAAAGGGCTGGAGCAACTACTTTATAAGCAGTAGCTTCTGTTTTGATTCCCATCACTACCCCCACTGCACAGAACAAACACAAGTGGGTGTGATCTAACCAGCACTCTCCCCACCACAAACCCCCAAATTTTTAAATTCACTGTAGCACTATTCACAAGATCTAACATCTGGAAATAATCCAAATGTCCAAGGATAAATTAATGGATTAAAAATATATATTACAAATATACACAATGGAAAAGATAAAAGCATGCCATTTGTTTCTGCGTATGCAGTTCTAAAAAGTATCATATTGAGTGAAGTTAGAAGAGGGAAAGATGCAAATTATTCTTTCTTAAAAGTTGGGGGTATAAAGACACACAGGAAAGAAATAAAAACGGCAAAGACAATGCCTGAGAACTTGTCAATAGATCTGAGTTTACAAGATGGAGGGCAGTGGTGAGGGATAGGGGTGGAAGCTAACTAAGGTAGGATGTGGGGGCATTGAAGGTTTCTTTGATATGTAACATTGTATATATGAAACACTATTATTAACATGTAAATCATGGTGCCTAAAATAAAAATTTAAAAAAGACCGAGGCACGATGAATAATGCTTTATGTAGCTTACGGTGGTAGGTACAGAAAGCTCAGTTAGCTGGGCTCAGTCTTTGATAATCTGCCCACAAGCTATTATTGAAAAATTGTCCCCTGGCCCCAGCCTTTCTTTATTCATTTTATCTTAGTTTTATAAAAAAAAATATGTGGTAAAAACAAAGTAATCCCAAAGTAAAATAAAATAGTCCCAAGGTGCTATAAAAAAGGCAGGGCTCTGATTTAAAGATAAGAGATAAAATACAGTTTATAATAATAATAATAACAATATAATAATAGTAATAAAGATGTAAGCCTGGCAGTTATTTTTCTTATTTTTCTTGCATAGGCACAAAAACATGAAAAATAGAAAGGATAAAACTTTGGTCTAAGAACAGGAAAACCTTACCCACAAAGCATCCTGGCATAAGACCAAATAGAGGCTCTGGGCATATTAACTTGTGTAACCCCAAAGTCTTTGTGTATCCCCAAAGTGTAAAAGCTCTTTACAATCACGGTTTTTGCAGTCAGGTTTCTATAGTTAGAGATCCTGGTTTTCTACAGATGTAATATGTTGAAGTCAATGGTAATGGAACATCTTCTCACCATTAGGCTGCAATGCAGAGAACCCTCCCCTAAAAGCAGGTTATTGCTTTTTCCAAGTTGTCAAGATGTCATATAAGTCCACTCTGGAGCAAGTTGATGCCAGGGAAACATTAAGGGTCTTCCTTGATAGAAATCCGATTCCTGGTGCTGATGTAGAAAACCATGCTGGTTGATGGTATCAAGGTTCCGTGGTAAATGGCAAATATGCACCAGTAGTACCAGTGGCATTGTTCTTTTTTGCACATTAAAATGGGGGAAATCTTACATGTACAAACAAGTTCTTATCTAATAGAGATGAGAAAACATAAATTTTATATTGTAGTAGGGCCTTACACCCTAAACACTTGTCATAGTGTCTTGGCTTAGGTTTCCGAGTATACCAGATGGTATTCAGGGTTTATTTCTGACTCTCCACTCAGGTGGCCTAGGAAACCATATTCAATGCCTGGGATTAAACCCAGTTTGGCCAAATACCCTACCCACTGTACTATCTTTCCAGCTGCCATTCTCTCTCTCTCTCACTCTCTCTCTCTCTTTCTTTCTCTCTCTCTCTCTCACTTTCTCTCTAACCTGCAAGGAGGTAACAGTAGCTTGTTAGTAACTTAAAAATTTAGGCATACCTAAAAGCTTTCCATTTTACAGGCATGACCAGGAAAAGCATCTGTGTTCCTGTCCTTCTTAACATGTAACTCAGTGTTATAAAGGAGTTTTGAATACATTTTCTTTGTCTCTTTATAGGTAATATAGATAACTTCATTCTAAGTTTGCAGCAAATTGTTGCATAAGCGCTCTGTTTAAGGTCTTTGCAGGTCTTATCCATGTGCCACTGTGGCATACCTAGAGAAAACTAATTCTACTGCTATGTCAAGATCAGTGTTGCTATTTCTTGTTAGAGATTAGGTTTCCACAGTATATTCCACAGATATACTCCTTGTGGTTTAAAAATATTTATTTTGGACAAGAGTGATAGCATAGCTGACCTAGAACAGACCTTGGTTCTATTCCCCAGAGTCCCATATGGTCATTCAAAGCCAGGGGTGATTTCTGAGCATATAGTTAGAAGTAACCCCTGAGTGTCACGGGAATGGCCCCCAAACAAACAAAAATTATTAATAATACTTATTTCTTTGAAGTGCTATTATTATCTTTTTACAAGTAAATAAGTATAATTATAAAATATTTTCTTTTGCCTTCAATTGGAACAATAGTTTCAGATAGAAAGACAATGGGTATCTTGTTATGTGACTTTATTGTTCACTGGTTGCCTGCTCCTCAAGTCACTAGAATCATAACATTGAAAATCAATGCCTGTGTGCACTGTATTTTCCTTTCTGATTATTTTTTTATTCTGCTTTTGGTTTTTGACCTACATCTTTCTGTTATCAGCCTTTCCACCTAGTTCTATACTCAGAATTCATCTTGGTAGTGCTCTGATTAAATTAAATGACAGGGATTAAAATGGGACTGATCAAGTACAAGGATAGGGCCTTAAGCTTAGTGCTATCTCTATAGATCCCAAGATATTTTCTTTTTTTTTAAACTTTACTGAATGTTTATTTTTTATAACAATTTCTATTTTAAACATAGTGGCTTACATATTGTTGACAATAATATTTTAGGTACATGTTAACATAAAATCAGGGGAATTCCCTTCACCAAATTGTCTTCCCTCCGCCTCTCTTCCCATCCTACCTCACATGTCCTCCTCCCTCACCCCCGGGGCTCCCAGGTTAAGTGGTCCCCTCTGTGCCTAGCTAACTACTTGGTGGTCC
>PVKC010046683.1:0-11190 GCA_004027635.1 Crocidura indochinensis
AAAAAAAAAAAAAGAAAAGTTTCATCAGATATTTCTCTTTTCCATTAAAAATACAGAAATGTGAGAGTTTCAGATATAATTAGATCTCACATATTTCTTTTTTTTTGTTTTTATATTTTTGTTTGTTTGGGGACCACACACAGTGGCTCTCAGGAGCTACTCCTGTCTTTTCACTCAGAAATATCTCCTGGCAGGCTTGAGGGACCATATGGAATGCCAGGTATCAAACAGAATTGGTCCTAGCTTAGCTTCACACAAAGCAAATGCTCTAACTCCTCTGTAGATCTCACATATTTTTGTGTTTTTCTTTTGTATAGTAATGCTTTATATTGTTATATATATAGTAATGTGTTTCTTTTTGTTTGTTTGTTTTTGGATTTTGGGTCACACCCGGCAGTGCTCAGGGGTTACTCCTGGCTGTCTGCTCAGAAATAGCTCCTGGCAGGCACGGGGGGACCACATGGGACACTGGGACTCCAACCAATCACCTTTGGTCCTGGATCGGCTGCTTGCAAGGCAAACGCCGCTGTGCTATCTCTCTGGGCCCTAGTAGTGTTTTTATATAGGCATGAAAAGAAGTATAATATGGATATTGATACAGTAGAGTAAATACTCTAATCAGTCCATTTAAAAAGAATTCTCTTTCACTCACACTCCTCATTTTTATTTTAATTTGTGAATCATTTATGGCAAGAATGAGTAGTGGAGACTTCGTGCTTGTCTATAACTTACCCTGAATGATGAATACAGAAGGGATCAGTAGGATTAGTGGAGTTCTGAAAGATATTTCACTTTTTCTCATCATTAAGCATAATGAACTAGATACAAAAATATTTTTAATCCTAAATTTAAAAAGGCTTAGAATTCATATTTCTTTCTCCAGGCTTTAGTCTAAGTTTAAATTCAGAATAAGTGAGCAACATTTGAATAACAAAAAAATATCTACTTGTCAGCTCTACTCTAGGCATTTTTTGATATCCCAGGACAGTTTATTCTCCTGAAAGCTTGAGTTGCAGTGGGTAGATAGACATGAATGTGAGATTTTTGCCCTCCTGGAGTCTGACTCTTTGATCAAGAAGAACCTGTCACCTTTGTTGGAGACCTTTTATTATATGCTGTTGAATTGAGTCTGGATTACCAAAATCCAGGCCTGGTGGAAAGTGAATTGATAGCAACTAATTTGAATATGGATTTAGATATCTCAGTGGAAAGAGTAGAGAATCCAGGACTCTAATCCAGCCACCATTCATAATAGTAAGGTAAACTTGAGTCCATCACTCAATATCATTGTATTTCAATAGAAATTCAATAGAAAAATTTCATTAATAAAATTTCAATAGAAATATAAGAGACCCTCTAGTTTTTCAATAACATTATCAGGTCATTCACAGTCCCTATTTTTGTTCAGACAAAAGTTATTAAATGATTAAATATCTCAAAATAGCATGAGGAGACCCTTTAAAATTTAAATCCAGGAATAGATTCTCTTTTCCTTGCTAGTATATGTTACATACAAAAATAACCTTTTTCTTCTCAAAAATTGGCTATAATGTCTATAAAAATACATTAGCTGGTAACGCTTCCTAAAGAAAATAGCAATAGTTAGCAAGGAGAAAAAAATCCTTTAAAACATTATCTTCAAATATACTCTAGGATAATTATAAGCTTATAAATATTAGTATATTCATTCAAAACAAGATTCAGGTCCAACGAGAACATCAGTGACCTATGTACCTCTCAGATTGGAGCACTAGACTGTGACTAAGTGTCCAGTCTACTTACTGCTACAGTAATAAAGATTTTGAGGTGAAATAAAGAGGAAAAAAAAAGAAAAAAAAAGAGGAAAGTACTGGATGTGTATTCTTTCAATATTGCATTTTGACTTTAAGATTTCCTCATTTACTTGTTAAAAACCTTTATGCTACCAATGGTGACTTTCTTTTCTAAAATGAGATGTTAGACTAAATTATTAAATAAAAATATTATTGCTGCCATATATTTAAAAAGCTCAGAAAAAGTGTTAAGTTAAAATCTTTCAAATTAAATTGCTGGAAAAAAACAAACCCTGAAGTCAGTGATTCCCAAAACTGGTTTTTTAATGTTTTTTATTTATTTATATAAAATGTATCATATAGTTGACATAATTGATCATAATACATTTGTTTCAGGAAGACCAAAAGCAACATGATTAGAAAAATAGAATATTGAAAGAAACACTAAAGAGATGGAAGAGAAAGGAAAGGATAAAATGTTCGGTAGCAAGAATATATTTGAAAATTATTGAATCACCAATTAACTCATTAAAGCACTAGCAGAAGGTTTATTAAGCTTTTTTTCTTTTTTTTTAAAGAATGAGTTAAAAAATATACAGTAAAAATGGCGTGAGAGTGGCAATTGTTGTTTGCATAGGCCCAGCAAAATATGGGGAAAAGGAAAAGGAAAAGACTTGGCCTAAATACAAGATTTACTCCTGAAGTTTTCTGGTATAAGGCCGATTCTGGACTCCAGACATTCCAAAACTGTTTCTTAACTAACACTATGCTATTCTTTGCCTCTTTAAAAATTATTTCCAGTAAATGTCCTTCTAATTTCCCCCAAAGTTTTCTGCACCTATGCAAACAACAACAATAACAACAATAACAAAACAAGAAAAACACAAAACTTGCCACATTTGCCTCTCCCCATTTTTTTGTTTTCTTCTTTTAATTTTATTTCTATCTTATAGATAGGGACTCCCTCCTTTTTCATAGAATGCTAGAACTTGAATCATTTTGTTCTGCTTCATATTTCTATGTTTTCCTACAAACTGAGAAAAGAAAAAAATAAGTAGATGAGACTCAGGTTCAAGTGGTCTCAGGAGCATTGAGTGGGGAATAAAAAAGGTCATATTTAAATACCCAAGCTAAAGTCAAAGACAATAGAATCAAGAGACACAAACTATCACAAACTAAACACAAAATGGACCTGTTATACTAGTAGTCCAGGATGCTAAGAATAGAGAGGTATGGGATGCAAGCAGGGAATTATGGTGGAGGAAAGTCAACACTGGTGGTTGGAATGGCCCTAATTCACTGTCGCAAAATGCCTGAAATACAACTATGAATCACTTGTAATTCACATTGGTCTCAATAAAAAATAATATTTCTCGGGGCCGAAACGATGGCGCAGGATGGAATACAGTTTGATCCTCTGTCGTCTCATATGTTCCCCCTAGCCAGAAGTGACCTCTGAACATCAGTGGGTGTGGCCCAAAAAAAATCCCATAATACATCCATCCTGCCTTTTTTATGTCTAAATTATTTTTATGTCTAATTTGTGTCTAAGAAAAGCCTCCAGTTTTAATATACTCCTGGCACTTTGCTGCTGCTTAAACAAGACAGTGCCTGTCTCAGAGACCAACTATTTACTGTGAGAGATAGGCACTGAACAAATAAGTATTAGTTCATATGATGAGCCAAATAAAAGAGACATACATACATTATTAATGAAGAAGTAATTAATTCTGTTTGGGTGGAAAAGGGAAAAGATAAATTATAGCAGCTGGTCCTTGAAGAGTTCTCCAAGAGTCCTCCAGGTTTAAAGCTAATAAACAAGTCCCAAATTTTATATGTTTATCTGAATTAAAAAAATAAACCTTGTATTTTCCAATGCAATGTTTTTCAGACATGGTTGTTCATTAGAATTACCTGGGGAACACTTAAACTATGGAGATGAAGGGACTCTGAGGTCAATTAATTTGGAGTCTCTGGAGTGAAACTCAGTCAATGTTTCTGTAAAAGAAAAATTGCCAGTAGTCCTATAATTCATGTCATGGTGTCTATCAATGTTAAAACACAAACTATAGGATATTCTGTTTTGTCTAAAACAAAGGGACACTTTTTTGGAAGGGAGATTAAAGAAAATATGAGAACACTAATATTTATGGTCTACAATTACACTTTTGTGCACCTAACTGTAGATGATATAAAAATGAACCCTAAAGTAGCTTAGAACTAATAAATGGTGAATGTTAATAGCTACTTAGTGGATATTCATAATTACAAATCAGTATATGGCTATTAAAACTCTAATATGATAAATACTTTGGAATTGTAGTTAAAATCTTCCTATCTCAAAATAATCATTTTATTCCTGAACATTTTATGTTCAATGGATTTAGTATAGAGTGCATCATCTATTAAAAGTCTTTTTTTATGGCAAGATATTTATTGTAACACATAAGGAGGCAGAGGAATTCATCCTAACTACTGGTGAATTAGTTAGGATGAATCTAGAGAAAATTCTGGTAAAAACATCTAATGCAAAAGAACTAAGCAAGCTCCCTAAAGAGATCATCAGAATACAGGACTTAATGAAGTTATCTCTATTAGCATTAATTGTTTTTTTTAATGGTTGTTAAGTTCATTTCAGCTCTTTTTTTTTTTTGCAGATAGTTTTAGGGCTGTTAATTTATATGAATTAGATAGAAATTAATACTTCTCATTTATGGTATTAAACTACACCACAAAAAAAAAACAATTAAAAAGGCTATTGACTAAAATGCCCCTGATGATAATAAAATATACAAAATCCTAAACAAAATCTTAACAAATTCAATTCAACAATACATTTAGAAGACACATATTATGACCAGGTGTGTTTCATTTTAGCAAGGCAAATATTGGCTTATTACATAAACTCAATAGATATAATATACCAAAACAATCAAAATAAAAAGTACACTTTCATATAATATTATTTATAGTTGATTTTTAACTTCCTTAATCAGCGTTTCCATATTCCATAAAAGATCATTCTCAATGGCAAAAAAACAGTTTTTCAGCCAAGGTTAGGTCAAAGACAAAGCTGCCCGCCACCAACACTGTTAATTAATGATAGATATCTTTTATTTTTTTCCTTTTATTTATTTATTTATTTATTATTTATTTATTTGCTTTTTGAGCCACATCTGGTGACACTCAGGGGATCTCTCCTGGCTATGTGTTCAGAAATCGTTCCTGGCTTGGGGGACCACTCAGGACGCTGGGTGATCGAACTGCGGTCCGTCCTTGCTTAGCGCTTGCAAGGCAAACACCCTACCACTTATACCACCACTCCGACCCCAGTGATGAATATCTTAAATAAAGCAATAAGGCAAGAGAAAGAATTTAAACTGGAAAAGGCATAAAACAATCACTGTTTCTCGATGGGATAGAAATAAACACAGAAAATCTTAGAATCTCTAGTAAAACATTACTTGACTAGATAGTACAAGAACAGCTCAAAATCAACACACAAAAATATATTACTTCACAAAAACAATAAAATAGGATATAAAGAAATCAAGCAAACTATTATATTTACAAATTTTTCATAAAGAATTAAATATCTAGGAATAAACTTAACAAAACATATAAAAATCTATAAATAAAGATATATCTAAAATCATTCAGTTGAGTATACAAGAAGAAATACATCCCATTCTGATAGACTGGAAAAATTTCACATTAAAATGATTTCCTTTCTCCTGAGATATAGCATGGAGATAAGGTGTTTGCCTTGCATGCAGAAGGATGGTAGTTTGAATCTCAGCATCCCATATGGTCCCCTGAGCCTGCTAGGAGTGATTTTGAGCATAGAACCAGGAGTAACCCCTGAGCGCTGCCAGGTGTGCCCCAAAAAACAAAAAAAAAGGGGGGGGGCTGGCGAGGTGGTGCTAGAGGTAAAGTGTCTGCCTTGCAAGCGCTAGCCAAGGAAAGATGCAACCGCGGTTGGATCCCGGGCATCCCATATGGTTCCCCCCCAAGCCAGGGGCAATTCCTGAGCACTTAGCTAGGAGTAACCCTTGAGTATCAAACGGATGTGGCCCAAAAAACCAAAAAAAAAAAAAAGATTACCTTTCTCAGGGAACTTTACAGATTTAGTGCAATCTCTATTAAAAATCGATATTCTTTAATAAATAGATCAAACATCACTGAACTTTATGTGGAAGCATAAAAGATTGAATATATACAGTTATACCTAAAAATAAGCTGAGAAGTACACTTCAAGTTGATATTAATGAAAGATGTACAGTTTGAACAAAAATAGGCATATAGATCAATGGGATAAAAATGAGTTTAAAATGGAACATATATATGAATAGTGGATTATGTCAAAGAAGACAATAACATGTACTTGAGAAATGAAAACATCTTCAACAAATGGTGTCATGAGAACCAAAAAAGTACTGAAAATAGAAAGGACAAAATCTTGCAGATTTTTTTACCCCGATATTACACAAGGAAAATGAAAAGCTTGAGTGTTTATTTTTTGGCGTAAGTCACACAGATAGGATATGGGGACAGTCAAGATCAAGAACTTTTGGTCTTCTAATCCATCTTTACAATCGAAATCTCAACAGCCCTTTTTTGGGGGGGAGGGGGTCACATCGGCAGTGTTCAGGGGTTACTCCTGGCTCTATGCTCAGAAATCCCTCCAGCCAGACTTGGGGGACCATATGGGATGCCAAGATTTGAATCACCATCCTTATCCATGCAAGGCAAATGCCTTACTTCCACACTCTCTCTCTGCCCCCAAATCTTACATTTTCTCTTTTTGTTGTTTTTTTTTTGTTTTTTTTTGTTTGTTTGTTTGTTTGTTTTTGCTTTTTGTTTTTGGGTCACACCGGAAAGGGCTCAGGGGCCACTCCTGGCTCTACACTCAAAAATCGCCCCCGGCAGACTCGGGGGACCATATGGGATGCCAGGATTCGAACCACTGTCCTTCCGCACACAAGGCAAACGCCTTACCTCTATGCTATCTCTCCGGCCCCAAATCTTGCATTTTCAATGCATAGATTCAGGTGGATGGCATAATGCTAAGTAAAATATGTTCAGAATGAGAAGAATAAATATCAAATAATCTCATTCATATAATTTTCAATACAAAGAAACAAATACAGTACCAAATCCAAACCAATACTTGGATTTAGTTCCTCATAGTTAAAATTGACTGTAGGAGGCATAATATGTACAAAGAATATAGGGGTAAAATTGGCAGGTGTGATCACATTCCAGCATCTTGTAGTGGGCATACTGTACAAGTTACTCTTGAGGAGGTACAAAAGAGCACATGCATAATGATGTAAGTCAGTGTTAACTCAATAAACATATATTTAAAAATTTAAATTTGATCTGTTTTAAGAAAAATAAGTCAGATTCTATCTAATAGAACAAAATATAAATTTTGTTTTTGTTTTGGAGGTAGTTTGGACACATGAGATTCTGTGCTCAAGGATGACTACTGACAGGTTCAGGAGAATATAAACATAGTATTAATTGATTAATTGTTACAAAATATATTATTATAAGTTTCCTAACAGGGAAAATTGAGTAGGAGGTATATTTACTGTAAGCTTTACAATATATTATAAATCTAAAACTTTTTAAAATTCAACTTAAAAAGAAGTCTCAACGTTCTGCTCTTAAAATTGATGCATATGATTCAGAACTAGTTTTCTCCTGCAAAACAATTTGGGTAACTTTCTAGCTGTTAACTGCTATCTATATATAAGGTCTATCCATTCATTCATCTACATATCAATAATCTTAAGATTTCCATTCATAAGAAATAATATCAGGATATAGGTAATAGTTACTTGAAGTTCACTTTAATAACAAAATTCTTATAAGATCTAGAAGTAAGTTAAGCTATTTCAGATCTTTTAAAGGATATACAAATCAATTGAAATGCCCTAAATTCAATATTGATAATGAAAGACAAAATGTTTCTGTCTAAAATAATGATATATGAGATGTTCTGAAAGTCCTAAAAGTAAGCTATAGATTAGAACAAACATGATTCCTTCTAAGAGAAGGGCGAAGGAAAAAACTTAAAGAAGGTAGCAGAAAGGTAGTCTAGGAGGTAAGATGCTTGGCTTGCACATGATTGGCCCTTGTTTGTACACCAGGCACCAGCAAGAGTAATATCTGCACACAATCAGGAGAACTGTCGGGTGTGGCCCAAACAAAATAAACAGAATAAATAGAGGTGTATTTTCTTTTTTATTAAAATTTATATTGAAAGTAGACACTGTGGGATATCACTTGTAATATCGATGAGATTTCTGATGAGACTGATGAGACTTCTGACTCAAATGAAAAATTAAATTAATTCTGCAAGTAAATAGAAATAGCTTTACCTTTTAACGTTTTTTCTCATTTTTAGATTTGTCAGACAAACGTATTTCTAAGAGGAAGTACAACAGCATTCAACTGTTGTTGAAAAGTTATTCCCAAGTCATGATCAAAGTCAATCCAGTTCTTTGTGGATAAAAATAGAAGTTGGGGAGAAGGGACGGTATACTCTGGTTTCTTTCATATGTGAGATGTGACCAATTATGTGTGAATATGGGTAATTCTCAGAAATTTCCATGGTGAAATGAGTATGTCTGCTTCCTTTATCCTCACTGCTCTTATAATCTAACACCAAATGAGCTAACTTATTGCACTGCAATGAAACCATTTGTTAATCCAGATCTGTGTGATCTGTGTTGCCTACTAAACTCCAGTGTGACTGCTTTGAGAGCAGAAAAATGTTTCTTATTAATATGTTTCTACAAGTATCACAACAGGAAGGAACTGGATTAGCTACTGTACTAAAAGCTTGGGAAGAATCTGAGTAAACAATCTCACAAAGAGTCTTGGAGATGATTCTAATTCTGACTTGATTATTCTTTGCTCCATTTTTAGAAAAGTGGTAAATAAAATATTTTTATTTGAGCAAATTTAATTTATTGATATATTGTATTTTCTGATAAGTTTTGTCTTTGATCTCATTTGTTTCTAGTAATCTTGATTTCTTCTCTGATATTGTCTCAAACACACTGGTTTTTTTAGTAGTGAGCTGTTTAATTCCCAGATGTTAAAAATTTTCCTTTGTGTCTACTTGTTATTCACTTCGTAGTTCATCATGCTATGAGGAAGTAGTTTGTACAATTTCTATTGTCTTTATTCTATGTAGGTATGTTTTATAGACTAGTATGCGTGTATTTTGGAGAATGAACCATGTGCATCTCAAAATAAAATGTGTATATAATTTTCTGGGGGTGGAGAGTTCTACCTATATCTACTAGGCCAATTTCTTCAATTGCTCCATTCAGTGCTAGTATATTCTTAGTTTTCAGCCTGGTTGACCTATCAAGTCTTCCACTATTATTGTCTTGTTATTGATATTTTCCTTTAAGTTTTTCAATAGTTGTTTTAAATATTTTGCTGGTCTCTCATTGGGTGCATGTAAGTTTAGGAGTGTGAGTTCTTCCTGTTGCATATATTACCGTATTTTCTGGAGTATAAGACGACCCCCTATTTTTCCTATTAAAATATAGGATTTGAGCTATATTCATCATAGAAGATTACCTCTCTTCTAACACACACCAAATGAAAATTAAAACATGTCAGAGAAAAAGAGTAGAACCCTTAATGGTTAACAGTATATGTTTAATAAAGCTAGACTTTAGAGTACCAACAATCATTTCACATTTGTCATTTGTAGTGAGTGACTGATGTTTTTTAATTGTGGTCTAATTGAGAGCAAGGAGAGGGGGCCCCTCCAAGAGCAGCTGGCTGGGGTACAATGGTTAATAAGACAGCTAGAGGGAGACAGAGCGCCTCCTCTGTGTCCCATAAAAGCTGAAAAGAGACCTTTCAATTCATCCTTTAAAGCTGTTTTTGAGCTTGTAAAGTTTCTAAACTGTTGTTAATCCATGAAGTTATGTATCCTTCCTTCAAACCTAAATGTGAGGCTGGCTGGGTAAAGTACTCTTGGCAATGCATTAATTTTGTTGAGTTTTGTCACTATATCCCACCACTGTGTTCAGGCCTTGAGGGTTTCTTATGCAAGTCTGCTGTAAATAAACTTTAGGGATACTACTTTGAATGTAATGTCCCTTTTTTATCTTGCTGCTTTCAGTATTCCATCCATATCTCTGAAGTTTATCATTGTGACTAGGATGAATTTTTGTGTGCTTTTCTTTAGATCTCTTTTGGCTGGTACTTTTTGGGCATGTAGAACTCTTGATTGCATGAACTCTTTAGCTCTGGGAGTTTCTCTGGGATAATGTCCTTGATTGTTGATACTTCATAGGTATTTTCTTCCTGTGCCTCTGGGACTCCAATGATTCTTAAGTTGTTTCTGTTGAGTTTATCAAAGACTTCTATTTTTGTCTGGTCCCATTCTTTAAGAACTTTTCCGATTATCTAATCATTTGTTTTGAGGCTCTTTTTCAATCTCTTCTTTTGTATGGAGTTTTTATGCATCTCATCTTCCAACTCACTGACTCTGTCTTCTGCTGCTGAAATTCTGTTGGAGAGGCTTTCTAATGAGGTTTTCATTTTGCCTTCCACATTTTTCAGCTCTGTTATTTCAGTTTAAAGTTTTATTATTTCTACTCTCAGGTCCTCTTGATTCTTATTTGTGGCATATTCAGTTTGTTTCATGCTCTCTTTGAGTTCTATGAACATTCTCCATATTTCTTCTATGAAGTCCTCATCTGAGAGCGTAAATAGGTGGTTGGTACTTTATGAGTCATCGGAGCTACAATCTTTGGTCTCTAAACATGGTGAGACCCTGCATTATTTGCTCATAGTTGCAGTAGTAGTGTGATTTTTTTTATTTTTCGTTCAGGAGTTCCTTGTCTAGGAGGAGTGTGCGGCTGCTCAGGATTCTCCATGTTTGACTTGCATTTCTCACCTGGGTCTGCCGAAGTGACTTCTGGTTTCTAAAACCACTGGCTTTGCCTTCCACGGTCTTGTCTCTGATGCTGGTTCAGCCACTCTCCATTTTGTATTTTCTAAGACCGTTGATCTTTTGAGTTCTTTTCTATTTTATGTTTCTATTTCCAAACATTCACTATGCTAAGGTTTTGTTATCTAAATTTGTACACTCAGAATTCTAGATAGGTACTAATAACCTTATTGCTATTAAGGATACCAAATTAAAAAATTAACAGTGCAATCACATAAAATTTCAGTGATAGTATCACAATTAACTCTGCAAAACAACACAGTTCTTTACATAATCTTATTTTGCTTCTGTACTGCATTTCGTCTGATAAGAACTTGCCAACAAACACATCATACTAATTACAATTTGTTAAACAAAGGGGTCAGAAAAACTGAATGTGATTCATTGATTATTTTATTTCAGTTATTATTCTTTCATCCTGGTCCT
>PVKC010046684.1:0-11189 GCA_004027635.1 Crocidura indochinensis
TTTTTTTTTTTTTTTTTTTTTTTTTTTTTTTTTTTTGGTTTTTTGGGTCACACCCGGCAGTGCTCAGGGGTTACTCCTGGCTCCATGCTCAGAAATTGCTCCTGGCAGGCACGGGGGACCACATGGGGCACCGGGATTCGAACTGATGACCTTTTGCATGAAAGGCAAACACCTTACCTCCATACTATCTCCCGGGCCCCAAAACCTCAGTTTTTACTATGATTCTGTCTTTTCACTAGATCCTGAAATTCTAAAGTGCAACAGTCAAATTTGACTATTTTGGTCTATTTATGTTGGTGCGTGTTTTATTTTTGTGCCACACCTGACACACAGGAATTATTCTTGCTCTGCACTCAGGAATTTACTCCTGGTGGGGTTCACGGGAACCGTGGGTTGGCTGAATACAATGCAAACGTCCTACTATCACAAAAGCCTCAATATATTTTTTGGGGGGCACACCCAATGGTGCTCAGGGGTTGCTGCTGACTCTGTACCCAGTAATCACCCCTGATCAAGAGGCCATATAAGATGCTGAGCATCAAACCTGGATTACTTGTGTGCAAGGTAAGCTACTTAATCTACTGCTTTCTCTCTGGTCCAGTATTGTGGTATTTTTTTGGTCATTGTTGTTGGTTTGTTTTGGGGCCATACCTGTTGGTGCTCAGGGGTTTCTCCTGGCTTTGCGCTGAGGAATCACCACTGGTTGGCTCAGGGGATCATATAGGACGGCCAGGGGTTGAACCCAGGTCAGCTGTGTTCAATCCCTACCCGCTGTGGTATCATTCTGGTTCTAGTATTGTTTTTAATTTGCATATCTTATATTTACACATTCTATATTTATGAGTTGGGAGATTCCAAGGAATTCCTTTTTTAAGAAAAAAATGAAAGACTTGACCACTTTGGGAACTTAGTTGTTTTACAATAACTTTTGGAATGGAGAGGCAGCACTTTCCCTCACAAGATCCCCATTTCCCAGCATCCGTAAGTCACCTATATTCATGACTCTCCTATTCTTATCCTGTATTTAACCAAAATTTGAAAATGCAGCATGAAAGAAATATGACCCTGAAGAACTCAATCAGCTCCTAGTATGATCTGTGCCAGTGAAGTTTTTAGAAAATAGGCATCATCACCTGCACCAGATGTGAATCTCTGCTTTAGGTGTCTCAAACCTGTCATGTCCTTCCACTGACCTTTTTTTTTTTTTTTTTGGTTTTTGGGCCACACCCAGTGACGCTCAGGGGTTACTCCTGGTGATGTGCTCAGAAGTTGCTCCTGGCTTGGGGGAACCATATGGGGCACGGGGGAGCGAACCGCGGTCCGTCCAAGGCTAGCGCGGTAAGGCAGGCACCTTTACCTCCAGCGCCACCGCCCCGCCCCTCCACTGACCTTTCTAATCACTCAGCTCATAGGCCTCAGCATCACTGTGTCTCTTCATCCTCTTCACAGCCCTGCACTGGGTCACTTCCTTATTTTCCCTTGGGTTTTAGTCCACCACCCAGTGCTCAGGCTTTACCCAGAACTTGGCACTCTTGGTGCTACTTCTAGCAGGCCTAGGGGATGAGAGGGGGTGCTGGGACTCAAAATCCAAGCTAGCTATGTGAAAGGCAAGCCCTTTGCCCACTGGGGCTCTTTGCTTTTTACCTTCTTGTATGGTTTGAGTGTATATATTCTATTAAGTCCGATGGTAAGGCTTTTCTGAGACAAAAAATTTGTTCAAACGAGGGGCCAGAGTGGTGGTGCAAGCGGTATGGTATCTACCTTGCATGCACTGACCGGTTCAAACCCCCCCCCCCCCCACATCCCATATGGTCCTCCATGCCAGGAGCGATTTCTGAGCGCATAACCAGGAGGAACCCCTGAGCATCACGGTGTGGCCAAAAACAAAAAAAATTGTTCAACTGTAAATGTAAGAACTAAATTTGAAGATTTACTCCCATAGTATTTTGTGACAAGTGCAATTTAGGAGACTTCCATGTCAACTCTGGAACCCGGGAGACAAATGGCTTCCATCACAACAGGCTGTCAGGAAGGAGGGCATCCACAAAGCCCACACCTTCCACATAGTCTTGGCATCACATCCTCCTGACCTCCAAGGTGGCATTTCTATCAGGCTCAACAGCAAGGCCCAGGCCTCGACACGTGGCTGGTCTATAAGTGGATCCCCCAGAGCTGCAAGCCTGGGCTTTCTGCCACTTCCACAGTCCTACGGCGCCGCCAAGCCGCCTCTTCCAGTTGGAGGAGCCCTGGCAGGAAACCACGCCCAATGAGTTTCGGCACCCAGAGATGGCTGGAGTCTGGCCCTACCTGCGTGCCAAGGGTTGTGATGTCACTCGGCTCCCAGCTGGCCAAATGACTATTACACTCCATCTTTGGGCCTGGCCTGCAAGTCAGAGGCTTCCAGCCTCTCCCACCCCCCAAAGGAACTGCACTCCAGGTGGCTGTAGTAATGCCAATAATGCAGCCTAAAACAATTCTTTTGTCTAGTGTATTCAGGTACTAGATGGCTAAAGCTCCGGGAGTCGAGGGGTTTGCCAGGCAGCACACTGAGCCCACCAGTGCTACTAAGTGATAGCTACAGTGCAACCTGCATCTTTTGGGCCTCTTACCTTTTCCCAGAATTCTCAGTCTTATTTTGGGGTGGTGGTTTACACCTGGCAGCGCTATGGGGTACCGGGATTCGAACCATTGTCCTTCTGCATGCAAGGTAAATGCCCTACTGCTGTGCCATCTCTGGCCTGATCCTCAGACTTGTTGAGTGGGTGTGATGCAGAGCTTGAAACAGTGTTATAGGAACCACAGCAGGTCCTCTTGCTCTCTAAACAGTTTTATAAAGTTGTTTGTAGCCTTCTAGGACCATGGCACGAGGGAAGGTCCGCAATTAAAATATGCGACACATGTCTCAGTTTTTAGATACTAAAATCTTGTTATTAAGGTTTAATTTATGTGCTGGCACTTTGGAGGATATTCTTTGGTTTTGTGTGGCAGTTTGGGCACTCTGGCTCAAAAAGGTTAGCTATCACTGTTCTAGGCCATACCAGATTGTGCCCAGGGCTTACACTCCAGGCAGTGCCAGGGAGACTAGACCACCAGGAATAGAACTGGGCAGGAAGTTTGTAAGCCAAGCCTGATCAGTTTGCGTATGCAAATAAACAAAACAGAAGCCAGGGCTGGACATAGAACCATTCTGGTATGTAGCTGACTGGGGCTAAATCATTGGCACCTCTATAGGACCCCAGTCCTGCCAGGGGCGATCATTGAATGCAGACAGAAACACCCCCATCTCTATATGCTCTAACTCAAAATGTTTTAAAAACAAACCCGGGGGCCAAAGTGATAGCACCACAGTAGGGTGTTTGCCTTGCTCCTTACCCACTTGGGAAAGACCTGGGTTCGATCCCCAGCATCCCATACGGTCTCTTGAGCCTACCAGGAGCGATTTCTGAGCACAGCCAGGTATGACCCCAAAACAAACAAACAAAAAACCCGGGACAGAGTCAGCACAGGTCAAATGTTTGCCTTATATCTAGCTGAGATGTGAAGGGTGACCCTAACTATAACTGTGTGTAGTAAAACCAAACCTAAGTCCCCCTATCTCACCAGTCCCAATTTCAGATAGTTAAAATTCAACTGATGCTCAAATGCACAGCACAGCAGCCTTCATTTTACAGCTTTTAATCAAGTTATATATAAAATAACTTTACTCCTGCATCTTCTCAATGGTTTCTTCTTTGTATTTGCCCTTTTCCTTGCCCACTTGTCGAGATTTGGCCTTGCGCTCAAGGATCTTTTTGCGATCTTTGTCCAGCTTCAGTCTGGTAATAACCACCTGTAGAAAAATAAAGAAACATACCTCAGTATAATGTGCTGCCATATAAAGCAGTGAAGTGCACATTGAACACGTTTTCTCAAACATGGCATAATTTAAATGGATTATCAAAGTCCCCAAATGAAATAGATGTTTAAAAAATACCGAAAATAGGAAGCCGGGAGGTGGCGCCTGCTGCCTTGCCTGCGCTAGCCTAGGACGGACCATGGTTCGTTCCCCTGGTTCCCATATGGTTCCCCGTGCCTGCCAGGAGCGACCCTTGAGCATCACTGGGTGTGGCCCCCCCCAAAAAAAACCCGAAAATGAACATGAGGCCAGTGGGTCTTCACGCATTCGCAAAATATACCAATTATTAACTATACTCATTCTAGTTCTACAGATATAAATCAAGTTATATTTATTTCTATACTAACTTCAGACTGAAAATGGAGGAACACAGGGCAATATGGGGAAGTCAAGAATGCTGGGGCCGGAGCAATAGCACAGCTGTAGGGCATTTGCCTTGCACACTGCCTACCCTGGACAGATTCCGGCATCCCATATGTTCCCCTGAGTGTATCAGGAGCAATTTCTGTGCTCACAGCCAGGAGTAACTTCTGAGCATTTGTTGGTGTGACTCAAGACAAAAACAAACAAAAACAATGCTGCAGAAAAAAAAAACACTGCCTTAAAATATTCAGAGGACTTTAACTTCAGTCAGTAAAGTTAACTTATTCTGAGGGCCAGAGAGATGGCATGGAGATAGGGCATTTGCCTTGCATGCAGAAGGATGGTGGTACGACTCCTGGCATCCATATGGTTTTCTAGAGCCTGAGTGCAGAGCCAGGAATAACCCGAGCGCTGCCAGCTGTGACCCAAAACCAAACAACAACAACAAAAAACAAACACCAACCAAAACCCTTCTTCTGTAGAATTGTAAAAACTGCCTTATTGGATACACAATCTTTTTTAGGGGCAGGCACCTCTGTAAGGCCATTTGCAGTTGCCTGGCATGAAGTGGATCCCAGACCAATCCCTAGCATTTCGTATGGGCCCCTGAGGATTACTGGATGTAGCCCAAAAATTTACAAAGAAAAATATCAGAGCCTCCATAAATGCCCTCGATATACTCCCAAATAACATCGAAGGGTCTATGGTATGTCAGGAAACAAAACTGAAACTCAAGAAATGAAAGGCATGTATGTACTCCACCCTTTATGCTATCTCTAACTCATTTTAGTATGTAGATGCATATGGGATGCCATCTGTTTTATCAAACACCACTCTTATATTTCCTAGATATGTTGGGGGGGGGGGAATCACACCTGGCACTGCTCAGGGGTTACTCCTGGCCCTACACTCAGAAATCGCTCCTGGCAGGCTAGGGGGTCCAACCATATGGGATGCCGGGATTTGAACTACCGGCCTTCAGCATGCAAGGCAAATGCCCTGCCTCCATGCTATTTCTCTGGCCCCTATTTCCTAGATTTTAAAACCTGCTCATTAAGATTGCAGATGGATCTACTCACTAATAGCTTAAGAAAAAGGAGATATATTGAATTAAGGTACCCTTTTTTGTTTTGGTTTTTGGGTCACACCCGGCAGTACTCAGAAATTGCTCCTGGCAGGCACGGGGGACCATACGGGGCACCAGGATTCGAACTGATGACCTCCTGCATGAAAGGCAAACGCCTTACCTCCATGCTATCTCCCGGGCCCCGGAATTAAGGTACCTTGATTTAATCAATAAGCAAATAAACAATAAGAAAACCTCGGTGGGGCCGGGCAGTGGCGCTGGAGCTAAGGTGCCTACGCTAACCTAGGACGGACCGCGGTTCGATCCCCTGGTTCCCCATATGGTCCCCCGTGCCTGCCAGGAGCGACTTCTGAGCGCATAGCCTGGAGTAACCCCTGAGCATCACCGGGTGTGGCCCAGAAACCAAAAAAAAAAAAAAAGAAAACCTCGGGACTGGCTTCCAGCAAACCTAAAACCAAAAACTGTTTTATTTCCTTTCTTCTTGGGGGAGAGGGGGCACACCTGGTGAAGCTTAGGAGTCATTCCCCACTCTGTGCCCAGAAATCACTCCTTGGTAGGCTCAGAGGACCATATAGGATGCTGGGGATCGAACCAGGGTGGGCCGTGTACAAGGTAAAAGCCCTGCCCACTGTGCTATCGCTCTGGCCCCCGTTTTTATTTCCTTCTTCCTTAACATTCTGAGAAACAAAACAATGAAACCACCTACCTTACTGGGGTGAATGCCAACATGGACAGTTGTGCCATTTGCTTTCTCCCGCTGGACTCTTTCAATGTAGATGACGTATTTCTTCCTATAAACCTGGACCACTTTGCCAATTTGCTGACCCTTGTAGTGGCCTCTTACCACCTACATGCAAAGTCAAAACAAAAACGCAGATAAACAAGGTTTGATACAAATACAAGCTTTTTTTGCACTAGGTATCTTGAAAAAAAAATTGGCTTAAAAACCGTTGAAATTTTAGCAATATAGTAGCAACAAAAGGCTAGTCTTTTTTTCTTCTTTTTTCACTGTGTGACCCGCTTCAGTGCACAAAGCCCACTGGTAGAGCCAGGCAATGGTTCGGGGCCACAGCTTGCTATGGCATGGAACACTATGAGAGGCCCAGGGGGACGGACCTGCCATAAATCCAAACCCATGCAAAAAGGCTGGCCTTAACCCACATCACTATTTGGGAACTTCCATTAACCTCATGAAAAATACTGGTGATATTCCGCCACTTTCAAGATTTCCTGAATCAAACAGTGGAGTTCTTGCTAAAAAAAAAAAAAATGCATAGAAATTTTCACATAAATCTACCGAATTAGGGGCCCGGGAGATAGCATGGAGGTAAGGTGTTTGCCTTTCATGCAAAAGGTCATCGGTTCGAATCCCGGTGTCCTATATGGTCCCCCGTGCCTGCCAGGAGCAATTTCTGAGCATGGAGCCAGGAGGAACCCCTGAGCACTGCCGGCGTGACCCAAAAACAAAAAACAAAAAAAAAAAAGAAAAGAAAACAAGTTCTGTAATTGAATTTTAGATATTCAAGAGAAGGGCTGAAAAAAAAAAAAAGAAAAGAAGCCTAGAAGTTTTTCTTGGGGTGCCTGGGTCTGAACCAGTTGATGAGCTACAACTCTGACTGAAGGTTGACCAGTCTCTTCAACAATCAACCAAACCTGTCATGAAAAAAAAAAAAGATAACCCTAAATAATGTTGTAATTGTAAATCTGACTTTTAGTCTCTGGTTCTAGAAGGAATGTATGCACACATCCTCACTGAGAGACTGCATGTTCTCTTCCAAACTATATAAGCAGGTCATTTCCCCAGGATAGCACATACCTGGACCTCATCATCCTTGCGGATGGGCATGGATCGCACGTTGTACTTCTGTCTCAGCTCCTTGGAAAGAGGAGAAGACATGATCTTCCTGCGAACGTGGGAAGGGGCATTGAAATGCCTTTTGCGGTTCTTGCTCCGGTCAGAAGTCACAAAAGGGTTGAACTTCATTTTGGCTGAACAGAAAGAAAAGAATGTCAGTCTATACATAAGCAAAACCTCAGTTTGTAAACAATAGCAACCTTTTCATCTTGAAAGCTGAGGTGACTCAGAAAACCTCTTATTTTCTCTTAACTTCATCAAAGGCTGTTTTAGGGGGCCAAGAGATACGGTTTGCCTTGCACTTAAGATTCAATCCCAGACATCATATACGGTGTCCAAATGCCTGAGCAGAGCCAGGAGTAAGGGCTAAGCACCCCCCAAAACCTTTTAGGTGGAGCAAATTTTGTCTTATTAAACGCATTGCTTTAAGGAGCAGAAACTCACCTGTAACACACTGATTGTAGTTATTTGAATTTTTTTTAAATCTTTATTTAAGCACATGATTACAAATGTTTGTGATTGGATTTTAGTTATTTGAATTCTTGGGCTTACATGAATCCTTGTTTGCAAGATTGTACTTTTTCCTCTTACAAATTGGGGGTGACCATATGGGACACCGGGATTAGAACCACCATCCGTCCTGGATCGGCTATGCCATTGTGCTCTGGCCCCTAATACGTCCCATTTTAAAAGGGCAAACAGGGAACCCCGAGCTCAGGGGGAAGGCTCTCTACTTTGGTCCTAGGAGTACTGCCAGGGGAGAGGCCCCAAAACAAAATGCAAGTATCCGCTTGTACAGACACTAAGCAATCCTAATGTCAATGCAGGCCTTTCCAAGATGCTATTTCCACTGCCTCCCAAATGCACAGGCTTTTGTTTTTGAGTCATACTCAGTATTTCTAATGTGATAGTAGAATGTCAACCATGAGAAATAAAAATAGGCCCACTTGGGCCTATTTTCATACAAGCATTTTTCATGGGGAGGAGATAGATCAGAACAAGTCCCACAGGGAGCTGGAAGTCCAATCCAAATCTCCCAACACCCCAACAACAATCCTAGGGTTCCAAATGGTAACAGAGCATGACCTATGCTCCTCAAATACACCCACCACCATCTTTGAAACCCTAGACTCATAAAATACACACACAAAAAAAACACTGCGTGGCCCACCAGAATGCTGGCTAACATTCTCATTTGCAATTAGCCCAGGCAATCTAATTAATTAATCCAGACAATGGTAGAACGGTCTGGAAGAGACTGGCAGGCTCACTGGACTCAAACTGGTAATGAGTTTTCAACTATCACAAAGCCCATGAGACATAACACTGCTCCCATGAACAGCAGCGACAGCAAGCAGGCCAAAGACATGTGCGCTCTGCATAAGTTTGGCTCCACCGAGGATCCGTACTTGGGTGGGCGAGAAAGAAACCAGAACATCGGAACCACAAAACGAGACGACTGCGACTTTTTGGGGGATAATTTAGCATCAGGATGGATCTAGAGGTTTTGGGGAGTCGAAACAAGGTCTCAGGAGTTTCGGAGTCCCCTCGGGAAGAAAGGATGGAAGAGGATTCAAAGCGCACTCGAGGGAGACCCTTACCTGGCGCTCCTACCGCGCTCGGCCGCCGAAGGGAAGAGGCTCTGGCGTCACTTCCGGTTCCGGAAACGGACACAAGAGCTCGCGAGAATTGGAGCGGGAGGGAGCTAGAGAGGCAGACGGTGCGTTTAGAGAGTAGGAAACTGGGATGTCGCCCCCTCTGGTGTGGATGGCAATTGCAGGTAACTGCACTTTATTTATTTATTTATTTATTTACTTATTTATTTGTTGGTTTGGGGGCCACACCTAGTGGACTATGGCAGTGCTTTCTAGTCTTTTTGTGCCAAAAATTTTTTTGCATGAAAAAAAGAATCACTAGGCACACCACCATTAGAATATATTAAAACAAATGTTAAAAACTGTTAATAACAAATGTTAAAAATTTTTTTGCATGAAAAAAAGAATCACTAGGCACACCACCATTAGAAATTGTTAAAACAAAATTTAAAAGAAATGTTAAAAATTTTTTTTTGCATGAAAAATAGAATCACTAGGCACACCATTAGAAAATGTTAAAACAGCTTTCCTTTCTGGGAGCTGGGAGTTTCAGCAGCATGGGGTTCAGCAGGCCTCTGCTATGCCGGAGGAGGCCTACTTAACCAGGCCTGGGGTGGGGGGGTGCAGGACGTGGGTGACCCCAGCACCCGCTGCCGCCTTGCTCCAGATCTCCACGGTTTCCCTGGACCACATGCCTGGGCAAGTCACAGAGGTGGGACCCTTGGTGGGGCTCGAAGGTTCCCTAGGCTTTTCCCCATTCCCCACCAGGCTCCTTAGGGAGGATCTGGGTGGGGACGCTGAACTTCCAGCCTCCCGCAGCATGACAGATCTCTTTCCTTTCTGGGAGCTGGGAGTTTCAGCAGCATGGGGTTCGGCAGGCCTCTGCCATGCAGGAGGAGGCCTACTTAACCAGGCCTGGGGGGGGTGCGGGACGTGGGTGACCCCAGCTCCCCGCTGCCGCCTTGTTCTAGATGAGCTACTCATTTTTACTAAGGCAGTCTCTGGCAAGAACTTACGAGTCTACATGTTCAAAACCGCGCGGGGGCGGCACAGTACTTATTAATAAAATATCCCATTTTTAAAGCTATGTTTTTTTTTGTTTGTTTGTTTTTGGACCACACCCAGTGACGCTCAGGGGTTACTCCTGGCTATGTGCTCAGAAGTCACTCCTGGCTTGGGGGACCATATGGGAACCGGGGGATCGAACCTCGGTCCGTCCTAGGCTAGCGCAGGCAAGGCAGGCACCTTACCTCCAGCGCCACTGCCCGGCACCGAAGTGAGATGCTATGTTTTTTTTTTTTTCTTTATGTAGAATGTTCATCTGGTATTCTGCCCTTTTGAACACCACTGTAAAGCTCATTTTCACTTATTAACTCTATCACCCCAATCTTCAGTACCCCCCATTTACCCTTTTCAAATTCTTTTTTTTTTTTTTTTTTGGTTTTTGGGCCACACCCAGTGACGCTCAGGGGTTACTCCTGGCTATGCGCTCAGAAGTCGCCCCTGGCCTGGGGGACCATATGGGGCACGGGGGATCGAACCACGGTCCGTCCAAAGATAGCGCGGTAAGGCAGGCACCTTACCTCCAGCGCCACCACCCGGCCCCACCCTTTTCAAATTCTATACTGCACATTCCTCATCACATACCAACGTGGTGCACTGGATTTTACAACCCCCAACTATTTCAAAAGACATAAAATACACATGTATGGCTTTGAATATTTTACATCTATTTTCTTTGACAGCTAACTCTTACTAAGTATTCTCTTAAATAGTGAAGATTTTCCCCACTTTTTATCTATTCTTCTCTTTGTGAACTTTTCAATAAGAATTATTTAGTGTTGGGGCCGGGTGGTGGCGCTGCAGGTAAGGTGCCTGCCTTACCGCGCTAGCCTTGGATGGACCACAGTTCGATCCCCCGGTTCCCATATGGTCCCCCAGGCCAGGGGCGACTTCTGAGCTCATAGCCAGGAGCAACCCCTGAGCGTCACTGGGTGTGGCCCAAAAATCAAAAAAAAAAAAAAAAAAGAATTATTCAGTGAAAGAGTCCCTCAGTTTAATTCTTATGTTTAACCATGTCATGGGAGTTTTATACATGTTCTTGCATCCCCCATATGGGCCTATAAAGCCATATGGCATTGTTCCTTGTTTGCATACGCACATCAAAATGGGAAATACCTACACACAAATAAATTCTTATCTAATAGAGATTGGAACACCCAAATCTTGTAGTGCAATGGGACCTTACACCCTGAACATTGGCACAATGACCTGGCACAGGCCTCAGTAAAATGGGCATTCTCTATTTACCCCTGAACCAGGGAAGCTGAAGCTATCTAGGAAACATCCAAGGTTTTTTTTTTTTTTTTTTTTTTTTTTTTTTTTTTTTTTTTT
>PVKC010046685.1:0-11199 GCA_004027635.1 Crocidura indochinensis
TGCTACTCCAGCTGATAATGCGCTTTCAAACTAAAGAAATCCAAGTTGATACTCAAATCTTAGACCTGAGCTATTCCACACATAGGTCTACATAGTGATATATAATTAGATTCTAAAATACGACTCTATATAATAAATTCACTTACTCATTGAACAATTTTTTTATAAGTTTGGGCTATGATAACTAAGTACCAGTACTTACTCTGTACTGGCTTATCTTCCTTGTTCACTGATACATGCATCAGATTTGTGTGCCAGGAAGTCATGTGAAAGTTCTATGCTTAGAACCTGTAGTAGGGGATTCCTATATATTTCATTGAGCTCAAAATATAATTTCTGATGTGTTTTTGTACCTCAGCAATAAGATCCTCATTCAATTTCAACATCTCTGCACAGTGCCATCTCAGTTTCTCACTAGGTGACTTGGAACAATGCACTCTTGGCACAATTGGCTAAATCAGTTTCATTCTCTTACCAGCAGGTTCCAATCATGGCAACCTAATCAATCTTCTGACCATCTCGATTAATCCCCAAAATGACCCAGATAATTCGATTGGCTGCCGTGTGGCCCAGTCAAAATCTCCATCAGACCATCTGGTGACTCTGTCTCCTCCAAGGGTAGCCCAGAAAGACCATCTGCTTCAATGCTCTGTATGTCCTGCTGAAGGAAGCAAAGGTTGAGGCTGACCACACACCAGCAAGCTATTCTCCTCCTGTCTTTGTATGAACCAAAGAAATCCTGAAAGACCCTGCAATTTAGCTGCTTGATTTCTGCAGAGCCTGCTTTGCATTCTCAGTGAACACATCGTAATATTCAGAATGCAAATTAAACTTTATGGGTGCCATAACCTTGGCCATTTATTGCAGTAGATTCAGTAATTGCTTGGTGCTGATAATAGCACCGAGACTACTTTTGCTTTTTTTGTTTTAACTTTTGCAGATAGAGCTGCCATGTTGATTAAGCCACATTGGTATTTCTTTGTACTGTTTCTTAGGCTAATGCGTTAATTAAGGGTTTTTGTATACAAACTACCAAAATGGGTCCTAGATATAGATGGACAATAAAATTAAAAATAAAATACAGTTTAAGCAGCATTCATAATAAGTAAAGTTAATATTCTGAAAGAATATTCTTTCCGAATATTAATATTCGGAAAGAAGGTTTGAACCAAAGTACAAGGAAAATTAAGGGGAAAAATTGGTCACTTTTAAGATCAAATGACTACAATTTATATCAAATTGCAAAATATTGTTTTTTAAAAATAATTTGAACCATAAAGACATCAATAAGTTGCATTAGCTTGGAAGAAAATCATACAACATGAATATTACTACTGAAGATGAATGAGGAAAACCAGAACAAGAATTGATCTACATGACAAATCCACACTTCATAGCTAATGATATACTAACAAAAAGGATGAATATAAAGGTCTAATTTGGAAGTAGAAGTAAGCAGCAATTATTTATATAATAAACTAGGGAAGTTTATTATACCCCCCTACTCCCATATGTTTCATCCTCCTCCCAACCTTAGCACATATTCCCCCATTTTGGTAAGCTTAGTAAAGTGTTAAGTTTTGATACTTTTACCTCCTAGGATTTTTGGAGAAGTTTAAATAAGGTAGTGTGATATCTTTTATAAAATAAAAACAACTGTTTTATTGTCACTTAATAGACACTCAAAGGTCCTACCTAGAATGTGCAGTGACTGTATATTTTTTCCCATATTGAAACACTAGCTTTTAGACCCATACCAACATTTATTTCTCTTACTGCTAAAGGGTCTTTAGTTACTTTGAACTTATCCCCTGATCCTCTTTCTGTTTCTTCACTTAAAAAATTAATCTAATTCACAGGAATAGCTTATGAATTACAGATGCTGTAAGTGCCAACCAGTGACAAGGGACAGCTCTCAGGGGTCCAGTATCATTGAATTCCAACACATCAGTCTTTTCCACTTTCTTTCCAGCTTGGCATTTAATGCCACATCTGATGACATCCCAGTCTCATCTTCAGAGAGTGGTATAACAGAAGTTAACACTTTTGTCATTATCCATTGAGCTGATTTTGAGATCCGTAAGAAGTTTAAAAGCCAGATCAGCTGGAACCAGTCACGTCGGATATTCCAATTGAAACATACTTTTCTGAAATGGCAGTTATGTCTACATCTGTGTCTACATTAAAATTCATCATTGGTCGCAGCAATCTCACATCATTTTTGTTTGTTTTTAGCAATATAACTTGCTTAGAAAAATGTGAGGAGAGAGAGGAAATGTGTTGAAGAGAGAACATAGGCATCTGGTTTTTGTTTGTAGTTTTGTAGTTTTTCAGGTGGCACAACTTTAGGACTTTTTACTATAGGCTGTTTATATACAACATGCTTTCATACTCCTGTAGTCTTGTAGTAGTGTACTTGATGGTAGTGCTCTTCATTTCTCTTTACTCACATCCCATCAACCATTTGATGACAATTTTTGTTTGTTTGGTTTTATTGGCCACATTCTGTGATGCTCAGGGGTTACTCCTGGCTTTGCACTCAGAAATTGCTTCTGGCTTGGGTGACCATATGATGACAATTTTATTTGTTATACTCACCTCTTTTTTGGGGGTCATATTTTCTTCACTCAAAAGCTAAGAATGATAGAAAAGGGGGCCAGAGTGATAGCGCAGCTATAGTGCATTTGCCTTGCACACGGCTGACCCAGGACGGAGTTGGGTTCAATCGCTGGCATCCCATATGGTCGCCAGAGTCAGAAGCAATTTCTGAGTGCATAGCCAGGAGTAACCCCTGAACGTCACTGGGTGTGGCCCCAAAAACCAAAACAATAAAAAATATAGAAATTTAAGATGTAAGGATGTAAGGACAACTAGGGGGATGTACTTTATATAACTGAAGCCCATCTACAATTCTATTTGCTATCAAGATATTTAAATAAAGATATAAAACAAAGAAGTTTCTAGTTTCAACATTCCCTAATACTTTAATCTGTGCAAAGTAGTTGTTAATTGTACTCAAACTAACCGTTACATTGGAAATATAATCCTGGAATTAATAAAAATGTTTCTAAGCATCAAACAATTATAATTCACTTTCTAATTCAAGTCATGGACTATTCCTTTAGTGCGATGTATTTGTATTGGTTCAGATACTTTTTGACTGCTTATAACAGAACAAGGAATGAGATTAATAGACCAAAAAATAGATTAATAGACAAGGATCTAGCTTCTTCCCATCTTAGAGATAAAATATTCTCTTACTGGTTTTCAGAGGTAAGATATTGCTCTTAATTTTAAACAGGGGCCAGTTCACTATCCCTCAAATGGGTGGGCTAGACTATAATTAAAACCAAACCTATGAACCAATCCCCGTGTACACTGCATATATCTTATTTTGAAGTAAAAATAAATGGAACAAGTACGATATTTAAAATCAAGACTAGGTAAAGTTAAATAAACACATCAGTATTTCAATGGAAACTTTGGGTCTGCTTTTGGCAGGTTATAGTTTGAGGTCCTCTGCCTCAGACTGAGAGGAGTCAAGAGAAGAGAGAAAGAGGGGAATTGGGGAGAGCAGCACACATCCTACACATGTGCACTGCAACTTTGAGATGAGTTAACTGCTAAGCGGAACAGGCAGTAGCAGCAGCAAAAACACCAGGTGGGTAAATACAGCTGGTGGGCTGAATAATTGTCCTCGGTGAGTAGCATGTGGTCCATGGTCTACAATTTGGGATCCCTGGCTTGCCAGATCAACAATGCTGGGGCCAGAAAAAAAAATTGTTATTACTCTGCTTCAAATGGCATCACATTTGAAATCTCACATCAAATGGCACAAAAATCACATTTAAGAGAGGGATCCTTAGACCTATAACTTTATTTATTTAATTAGTTGTTGGGGGACACACCTGCCTGAGGAATCATATATGATGCCGGGGGTTGAATTTGGGTCTGCCATGTAGAAGCTAAGTGACTTTCTAACTCCGTCTCTCTGGTTTCTAGATCTACACTTTAATTAGAAGAACAACAACTTTTCTGAACAATGTCCATCAATTTTACATTAATATTTTGCTTGCTAAAATGATCACATTACCAGCTGCCAAATTGACTGGAAAAGTGAAAAATTGGATTGTCATGTTTGACATATCCAAATAATAATTCATCCCCTGGTGCTAGGCTTCCCCTCTCCTCTAAAACATCAGGATTCTGATGGCCAGGAAGAGAGAAAGAATGGCTATTTGTGGGCACACTTCCTAGGGTGTCTTCCTTTAAAAATTAATCACCAGGCAGGGTTTCAAGCAAAAGGAATTTATTTTAGATGTGACCTCTAGATGTGTTGGCAGAAGGGAGAGAAAGAGGAAATAATACACAATGTAGTGTGTATTAATAAATAGATTAGTGCTATGGGAGGATAGGGTTCAGTTCTATTCCAATCCTCAATAAAATAGTATAGAATATGCCTTAGAGCTATCCCATTTGAGAGGGAAGGAGACTGAGCATATTTATCTGTCCACTATTACTTTTGATTGAGAACTGCCCCAAGGAATAGTCATTGCTTAGAACCTCCATCCTGAACATTATTATGTGGTCTAAACATTTTTCTCAAGCAGAGTCCCAGGTGCTTTAAAGAAGTGATGCATTGGACTGGAGAAATCATTGAAAGATTAGGGTATTTGTCCAGCTATATGGTTGTAGCTACAGCACCAAGCACTACCCCAACACAATCTCAGCAATATCACTGGCCCATCAACATCATCAGGTATGGCTCCTCAGCTCAAGAGCCAGATTGTGGTTCCCGAAAAACACCAAAAATATTCATCAATGGAAAATGCAGGATTTGCTTCAGTTTCCATCAGTGCCTATCACAGTACTTACAAGTTGCTCAATAAATACATTAATTCGTTGAACATTTGATTAAGTGCCTATTTCTTGCCAAGTCCTGGGCTAGATATTTGTTAATTGATTTATTCTTAGAGGGATTTACTTGATATAAATAAAGCCAAAACAAGTGATATTTTTTACTCAGATCTTGACAACTCTAAAATGAACTTTCCTGGTAACTATTTCACTCTACTTTCTTGCCCATTATTGGCATGTAAACTTCATGTTCCCTTTAAAGACCAGCCAGTCCTGGAACAGACTGTCACTACACAGAGTGCAGTTCTTAGGAAACAAGCTGTTTTAGTTAATGAAATGTTTAGCATTTCAGAATTCTACTTAAGAACCGACATTTACTAAATAGTTCATTAGTTTCTGGAAAGAATGAATGCCTCTTTTTCTTAGTCTAGTGTGGTGATATACTACTATCTGGCATTATAAGCATTGTCCTTCTCTTAATAATTATAGCAGAAAGTGACTGTCATGAATGCAGGTCTTGGTTTCAAAGCTAAGGAGTTATTCTTCAGTACCCATTACAGCACAAAGAACATAATCACAAAGAATATAATCACTTGAGACTGTTCCAGAGTGAGGTCCTCTTGTGCCTTGGATTTAATATGATGCAGACACCATGACTGTTTAGATTTCAAGTATTTTTTCTGCCCTCTTCTTTGGCTTAATAAATATTCTAACAGATATTGCAGTGAGCACTAATGTGAAGTCTCTAAATTTCCTCTTTTTCATTGTGACATATATATGTTTTGGTAAGAATAAACCATCACGCCCACATAAAGCAATAAGACATTAGCTTTATCAATCAAATTTCTGTATTTTTTTGGCTGTGGTGAACAGTTCATGGGAGGATATGCAATATAATTTAGTCTAATGCATATCCAGGAAGTCTAAGGACAAAGATAACAACAGAGAAAAATAGAGACAAGATAATGGTCATCAGAACTCAATTAAATTAAAAGTCAGAACCAATTCACTCTGCCAGAAATTGTATTTTTTTCCTGACATTATATTTCAAGCACCAATAAATCTCTTTTGCTGTTAAAACAATTAGTGTAGGACATTTCCTACCTGTAGTCCAAATGTGCTTATTGAAGTAAATAGTTTTTACTTTCTTTTGGTCTCACCCCAGTTTTGACCCTACATTTCACATTTGATCCCCTTTTATGTTTCTCTAATTTCCAGCTCTGAGTTCCAGTAATCATGGCCTCATCAGTCAATATCTTCTTCAAATGTGGTCAATATTTGACTGTGGAAGAAATGAAACATACAGAATATTAATACTTTCCTGGACATGAAAAATCACTCTAAAATATGTTAATTTTACTATGTAATAGTACTTTTATTTATGAACCAAAAATGTTGCCTTGTTCTAAATATATATAAAAGCTCTGAGGCAAAGTATGTTGAAGACAAGCATAGTTCTAGAAATGCACTGCAAACCAAAATTTATTTCTACTTGAGGAGTATATTGTCAGATAATAGTAACTGTAGTGTACTTTATCTTGTGCTACTCTCTGAATGATAAGCTTTTTTCCTTCAAAATATCCCACCAGCGATAAGCCTTTGATACAATATTTATTCATCAGTAATAGCAGCATCAGAAAGGGTCTTGTTCAGATGTAAGAGTTAAAATATGTCTGAATAATGTTTTCATTATAAGTGTTTTAAGAATTGGAATGAATTTTCAGAGAGAGTTGAGGATGTACTTATTTGTAAGATCTGTAAAAATAGAACCAGTGGGGTCAGAGAGCAAGCACAATGGGTTAGAGATTCTTGTGTTGACACAGCTGACTTGGGTTCGCTTCCTAACTCTATCTGATTCTCTGTGGACCAATTTTAGAGGAGTGATCTCTGAGAACAGGAATAAGGGTTGAACATTGCCAGGTATGAGGAAGGAATGACAGAAGGAAGGGAGGGAGGAAGGGAGAGGGGAAGAGAGATAGAAAAACAATACAGACTTCTCATTAACTGACAGTGTTTAATAATAAAGAGTTGCTTGGCAGTACTGAAAAGCAAACTTTATATATTTGACATTTGATACAGGAAAGCATGTATTTAATTTCATGACAAAGATTCAAAGAATATTTCAGAATGGATAACAAAACTTTGTGATGTGCAGAAAGTACTGTTTTCTCTTAAGTAGTGATTCCATAAAATGGGTTGTCCAAGGAATTTCTAGTAGTAAACAGGTCATTTAAAGCTGAAATATGACAGCTCCATGGCACGTAGATTTTTTTTTTTACTTTTTACTTTTTTACTTTTACTTTGTCCATCTTTTAAAGCCTGGTTTCATATAATAATATTGATGCTTGCTCAGTGATCTTGGAATTCAATGAAAAATAACATTTATATGTGTTAATTATACTTTCTAACTTTAATGTAAAATTCAATATCTTTTCTTTTGGGGTCACTGAGTTATTCAAAATTATTTCTTCTACTGCTGCAATAATATCCTACATTATTTCCCCACCCTCTACTCAATCATTTACATAAAGTTGCCATAGAAATCTCCCACATCTATTTCCAACTTAAATATCACTGTTATAGGGCCAGAGAGATATACTGTGGGAAGGGTGCTTGCTTTGCATTTGGCCAACCCAGATTGGTTCCACAGCATCCCACATAAGGCCCTCAAGTCAATCAGGAATCAGTCCTGAATGCAGACCCAAGAATAATTCTTGAACACTACTCAAAAGGCAAAATAAATATATAAGTAAATAAAATCACTATCATTTTAAGAATGTAGAATCTCAACTCTTTACAGTGAAATAGAAGTTACTTTATGACCTGAATCCATCTAATCTTCTGAACGATCTCTCATTTCTCCTTTATAAAAATGTAACGTTCCCAAATTATACCATATGACTCTCCTCCTTTCTGCCTCTATCCTTTGTTCTATCTTAAATAACACATTGTGCTGCTTTATTATTTTCTTGTTATTCTTATCATATTTCCAGATTCAGCTTGACTACCCCTTGCTCTCTGACCCATTGGAAATGAGTTAGCTGCCCCATGATTACAAAGGTACCAATGCTGATTGCCAGTCTCTTTAAGTGCTAGGAGTGTGTCTTGTATTTCTCTTATTTCTGTCATATTTTTTACTGCCTGGCACAGGATCTAATGCAAGATTTGTGGTATGAATGATGAATGAATGAGTAGACAATTTGCTTTATTTTATGTGTCAGGAAAGAAGAAATAAATTGTCAAGCACATTATCTGCTCTCAAGAGGCTTTGAAGACCATGGTTCACCTTGTTTTGTATTGTTAATCAAAGTCAGACTTCTGATTTCTTCTGCCATATACAATGCAATGTCATGGAGTTCCACCATTCAAGAATATCAAGAGAAGACCAATTTCTAGTACTTGTCTAATATACTAAGGCAAATTACTTAATGTGGTACAAATTATTATGCACCAGGACTTTGGGGAATTTACTTGTCAGGACAAGAATTAAGGCAAAAATATTCTTTATCTATGAGCCTAAAGTATTTTAAATCTAGAATAACATATATTGAATTGAAAGATATGAAGGATTCTTTCAAGCATATGTCCTTGAGCATGTAAAAATTGCAATTCAAGGGGCTGGTGAGGTGGCGCTAGAGGTAAGGTGTCTGCCTTGCAAGCGCTAGCCAAGGAAGGACCTCGGTTCTATCCCCTGGCAACCCATATGGTCCCCCAAGCCAGGGAAAATTTCTGAGCACTTGGAGCCAGGAGTAACCCCTGAGCATTAAACGGGTGTGGTCCGAAAAACCAAAAAAAGAAAAATCACCAAAAATTGCAATTCAAATGTAATCTATTATGTCTATTTATCAATATGATAAAGCTCTTATATAATTTTATTTAAGTTTTATCCCACCAAGAATCCAAAAGTGTTGGAATTATTATTATCTCCATTTTACAGGTGATAAACTTGAGCTTCAGAGTAATTATTTAGGCAACAAGCTAAAAGTCACACAGTTAATGACGGTGAGGTAGGATTGGAAATTGTGTTTGTCAGACATCAGGCTTGTATTTTTAATCACTTCTTTGAAGTTAAGCTATGAGGAAAGGCAACATGTGCTCATTTTCAATTTTTTATTGATACTGTGTCAACAAAAGCATATGAAGTTTTAACTATATAAACAAGCTAGCAAGATCTGAAGCATCAAATATTTAAAACTAAGAATTTGAAATACAAGTACATAGAAAAAATATAATTCTTCTTCCTGTTCTAAACAATTTTTATTCACAATATGATGAGGAAAATACAGATCAGAAAGAGAGGTAGGCGAGGGTGTTCAAGATCATAGAGAGATAGGATTTGAAAAAGAGATGTTATATCCTGGTATATGTCTTATTTAAACCTGTCATGAAAACAGAGCAGCTATAATCTGAGTGCCAGAAGTGCTACTTATTAAATAGAACTTATTAAAGTAGAACACAAAGTTGAACCAATTTTGCCAACTAAGGTCAATAGCTGTGGGTATATTAAATGAATTAAAACTACAATAACACTCTCATACCCTGTGATAGTTACTGAATAAAAGACAAAAAATGCCAAGCTGGGTTGTTTTGTAAATGGAAAGATAAGAAACCTTAAATCCTAGTAAAAATATAAAATGATATAGCCACTATGCAAATAAATCAACTACATGCTACAATATGGTTGATCCTTGAGGACATTATGTTAATTAAGATAAAGCAATCACCTAAAGAAAATTAATTTAGGTCACATATATGAGTTATGATCAGTAGTCAGTTTCATCAACAGCAGCATAATGGCTTCCAGGGACTGGGGTTGGAATGAATGAGTTGTTTAACGGGTAAAGAATTTCAGGTTTGCAAAGGATGTATACTATTTGTGGGTGTAGAAAATCAGGAATATATTTGATATTACTGAACTACACACTTAAGTTTGATTAATATGGCCAGCATAATGTATATTTTGCTATAATAAGTAATTTTTAAACCACCTTAATTGAGATACTGGGATTTTAAATACATTAATTGTACTTTTCCTGCAATCATCATTCCAGGATCACATCCAGTATGAGAGATCCCACTTTCCCCCACCAGGATTCCAAGAAACATCCCTTGAATATATACATATACAATGTATATTGTATATATAATATAATTTATATATAATGTATATATTACAATATGATATATTGTAAGCTATAGACAGAAACTCCAGTTCCAATATGTTTGACCATTTTATATTCCCTACTATATTTCTTTTGCAGGAAGAAAGGTTTGTGGAGGTGTTTACTACACTCAGCTGTACTCAGGGCTTCCTCCTGCCTCTGTGTTCAGGGATCACTCCTGAAAAGGCTCAGTGGATCACAGGATGTCAGGAATCAAATCTGGGTCTGTTGTATTCAAAGCAAGCAAGCTGCCAACGTGCTGTATAATCTCTCCAACTTCCTATATTTCTTCTTTATCTCTCATATGAGGTATATTATTTTCATGTGGCAGCAGTAACATCTACACAAGTATATGTACCTTACTAGAACTAAACATAAAATTTCACAAAATTGTAGTTAAATAATAAGTGAAAGTTAATAAGATCATTATATATATATATATATATATATATATATATATATATATATATATATATATATATATATAAATCGGGGGCCAGACAGATAGCACAGCAGGTAGGGAGTTTGTCTAGCATGCGCGGCCAATCTGAGTTCATTCTCCTGCATTCCATATGTACCCCAAGTCTGAAAGAAGTGATTTCTGAGCATAGAGCAAAGAGAACCCCTGAGCACCATTTTAAACTTTAAAAGTAAATAAATTAATAAACTACATAATAAGGGAGAAGAGTTTGAAATAGTTTGAGTAACAATGTGTGGAAATAGAATTGAAAATTTAACCTAATTGTGAACAATCCGGTGTTCCTGACTAGGAAATCTAGTGCTAAATATGTAAATTATGAAGAATAAGGTCAACAGAAAAGAATAATAAAAAGTTTTCAAATTTCAGTTTTTGAGAAATTCTTGTAGATGTTCAGAACATTGGAGCCAGTCTAGGGAGGGATGGTAGAAATGGGAGATAAAGCTTGGAAGCCATTTGAATTTTGTAGAAAAATTATAAAGCTGATTTTTTTTAATTTTTTTTTATTTTTATTATGATTGAAGTTCATTACACAGCATTATTTACGGTACATAGTGACAATGAATAAAGGGCATTCCCACCACCAGTGTTGTCCTCCCTCCACTCCCATTTCCAGCATGTCACCCATATCTCCCTCCCTTACCCCACCCCCCAGAATACTAGTGTAACTGGTCTCCACTTTACAGCTTGCTGTAGGTTGGG
>PVKC010046686.1:0-11005 GCA_004027635.1 Crocidura indochinensis
CCCCCAGGTGTACTATTGCTCTGACTTCACTTTTGGGTTTTGAAGACACCTAGGTTCAGAGGGGCAGAGCCTAGGATGGATGATGGGGCTTTCTGAGCCCAGGAATATGGGGGAGGCAGTTTTGATTGTGAGCAGTTTAGTTAGAGGTATCTCAGGAACTGCAATGAAGGATTGAGGAAGTGAGGAGGGGAGAGATACTGATGACTATGTAACAGAGAAGGGTTCTTCTTCTCTGTCCAGGGAGTTAACTGTGAGCTCAGCCATCTTCTATCAGGTTGCATCCTGAAGGCTTGTGACTTCCATTGGCCTTGTGAGGCTGAACCCCTTGGCCAAACTCCCTCTGACAAGAAAACTCTATATTGGAGGTTTGCACCATGAGGCAGGACTCACAGGACATTTACTCTTAGATGAAAATTAAGTCAGTGTCCCTCATATTCCCTTTGGCCTTCTGAGGCTTCTCTTTTTTGTAAAGGACTGGGCCACCCAGGAAGAAGAAGTCTTTGGATCTTTGTCCTGGCAAAGTTTTTAAGGCCAGCACAAAGAGTTGCTCCTCAAGTCTTGGTGTGTGTGTGTGTGTGTGTGTGTGTGTGTGTGTGTGTGTGTGTGTGTGTGTGTGTGTGTGTGTGTTTGGGGGATGTTGGGCCAAGGAAGAGCTCCCGGTGTTGCACAAGTCACACTTCTTTCTGCTTAATCCAAGAGCCCTGGGCTTCTCCACTTCCCCTTTGATTGGCAGTCCAGGTCTATCCCTAGAAACATTGGATCAATAAATGACTCCAGGTGTGTTCTTGGAGCAGCCATTGAGTCAGAGATCCTGGCTCTGATATCTGGGATTGTGTTTGTTCAGTGACTCTAGGTGAAGGGGATGGGAAGAATGGAGAGGAAAGTCAGGGCAGGGGAAGGGACAGCTGGTTCTGGCAATGGGCAGAGTTGCTCCTGCAGCTTTGTTATTAGTCAGTGAAATGATCATAACTGGAAGTCAGCACAGGTAGGAGGAAGGTTACTGAGTCTGAGTACCATGAGGAGAGACTTACCCATGTCCCCTTCACTCCAAGGAACTCATTATGTCTTGTAAAAGAATTTGGCAAGGGAGCTGTTACTATATGTGGTGTACAGTTTCATAAACCTATTAGTGGATATTTGTAGATTCTGGACACTTGGAGCTACTAGATTCCCTCCAACATGGGCCCCAGTGTTCAGTTGATTATGAGTCCTCAGCAAGTCCCTACTGAGAATCCACAAAGACAGGAGAGAACATTTCATATGCAGGAAAGTTGGAAGACCTTCTACCAGGAATTCATGATCGTTTGGGTTGAGACAAGATCTAGACACCCAGCTATTAGCGAAGGAGGAGAACCTAGAGGGACCTTTTGAGTCGCAAACTTGTTCAGCTCTCTCTAAGGCCATCCAAGTTGGGAGATGCGCAGCTTAGTTGAAGATGCTTCTCAGAGGATCTCTTGACACTTCCGAATAATCCTGGAGGAATTTAGTTCAATTAGGGAATTGATATTTTTCACAGAAGGATGACAAAACCATATAGGGGAATTGCAGTATCACGTATGTCCACCAGATGATGCCACTATTCAGTGGAATTCTAAAGTTTTGCTTTGGGGCTCCATGAGCTGTGTGGTTAAGTCTGAGAGGGCTTGAAGACATTTCAGAGATAATGGCTAGGAAGAGATTGTAATCAGTCTCAGACCTTAATAATTTCCTCAACTGCCATTTTGTGTGGAGTCTATGCACGCTAGGTAAAACCTGATGGAAATTTCTTTGAAGTAAATTTGGGGGTGTTGACTTGTTCGCTTTGCGTCAATCAAGATGTCATCAGACGACAACGTAGAGACCCTCCCTGTTCCTGGAGACCTCGCTGGGAGGATGAACCGGCATCTCGTTGGTAAACTTCTTGCTGTGTTAAGCATTTGCTCTCACTCTATCTTGCAAATACCTCCCTCCACCCCCAGCACATCTTGATGAACTACAGTCTAGCTCAGTGGCAGAGCCAGTTATAAACAGCCTGACCCAATTATATTCATCATTAATGAGCTGTGGGCTCCATCCTAATGTGTTGATACTTTGGAATATCTGATAACGAAAGAGAATGGCGCCTTTGAAGTCTAAACTGGCATTCTGGCATTCTGACATTGCAGGATATTTTTAACCACCAGGCTTCAAGCTCTCATTGGAGAAATCTGCTGTGGAATGTGAAACGCCAGCTTTTAGGAGCAAATGAAAGCCCACTGCATCTATTGTGTGCACAGAGGATGTGTCCCAAGAACCCCAAATCTCTTGCCAAGTTTTGCCTGGGAGAGCCCATCTCCATGAGCCTGGCTTTCCCTCCATGAGCCAGCTCGTCCACATGGTCCTTCGATTCAGTGTTCACCCCTATGCTTCAACCCAGCCTGCCTACCTGAGCCAATGCCTGGAACTCTGTGCAGACTCTAGTCTGTGCAGCCTGTTCCATGGCTTCCCCAGAAAGGGGAATGCAGCAGACTGAGACATCACGGAGGACAGACTCAGGAAGTGTCCTTGACTTCTCTGGATTCTAGCAGGACCTGGAAGAAATCCCATCATGCATTTTGGTAACATTCCGGTGAGAAGCTTAACTCTAGTCATGACCAAAATCCATTTGAGTTGTAATTATCTGTCAGTAATCATAGTGTCTTCTAAGGACACCCAATAATTATTATGTGCTAGGCACCAGTCAAACTGCTATGGAGGCAGCATGACCAAGATGATGATGATGATGTTTGAGGCCACACCTAATGGTGCTCTGAGGTCACTCCTGGCTCTGTGATCACTTCTGATGGCATTAGGGGGACCATATCTGGGGTGTGGGTGATTGAACTGGGGTTAGCAGTGTGCAAGGCAAGAACACTAACCCTTGTAACTCTTAACCTTCTATCTTCTGTATGCCGTGTTTTATTAACTCTTTCAGTGACCCACTCCCTGTTGAAAGGATTTTTTTTAATTTCAAATGTTTAAAATTGAATCACAGTGAGATATACAGTTACAAAATTGGTGATGGTTGCATTTTAGTCATACAATGTTCTAACACCCATCCCTTCACTAGTGTATACTTCCTGCCACCTTTTTTTTCCTTTAAACACTGTAGTTTGCAAGACATTTACTAAAGTGGCATCATGCATCTCACTTTACCTCCCTGCAGAAGCCAGTTATTGTCCAGAGTGATCATTTCCAACTATCATTGCCATAGTGGTCCCTTCTCTGCCTTTATACTCCTCCTCCACCCTTGTGGTAAGCTTCCTACCAGATACCAGTCCTTCAGAGCCTTGTATCTATTGTCCTTGGGTATTATTATTAGACATTTTTTTAATATACCATAAATGAATGTGATCTTTCTATGTCGCTTTCCCTCTGACTCATTTCACTTTGCACCATACTTTCCATGTCTATCCATAAGCAAATTTCATGACTTCATTTTTCCTACCAGCTGTGTAGTATTCCATTGTGTAGCATAATTTGTATCCGGTGTACCATAATTTCTTTATCCAGTCATCTGTTCCTGGGCACTTGGATTGTTTCCAGATTCTGGCTACTATGAACATAAGACTGCATATGCGGGGCCTGGGAGATAGCATGGAGGTAAGGCGTTTGCCTTTCATGCAAAAGGTCATCGGTTCGAATCCTGGTGCCCCATATGGTCCCCCGTGCCTGCCAGGAGCAATTTCTGAGCATGGAGCCAGGAGTAACCCCTGAGCACTGCTGGGTGTGACCCAAAAACAAGCAAACAAACAAAAAAAGACTGCATATGCCAATTTCTGCACTGTGCTTTTAGGCCCCTAAGGTATATATTCTGAGGAGAGGTATTACTGGATTATATTGAGGCTCTATTTGTTTAGTTTATCAGTGGAATGTCCATGTTGTTTTTCAAAAAGGCTGAACCAGCCAACTTTCCTTCTCATCAGCAGTGATTGGGAGTTCCTTTCTTCCCTCATCTGAGTCAGCACTGGTTGTTCTTTTGAGGTGTGTTGACACAATTTTAAGGTTTCAACTCTTTTTTTTTTTTTTTGTTTTTGTTTTTGGGCCACATCTGGTGATGCTCAGGGGTTACTTCTGGCTATGTACTCAGAAATATCTCCTGGCTTGGGGGATCAGATGGGACACTGGGAGATAGAACATAGGTCCTTCCAAGGTTAGTCACATGCAAGGCAAACACCCTACCGCTGCACCATCTCTCCAGCCCCCTCAACTCTCTTTTGAGAGGTAGTGCTTAGGAGGGTGGATGGATTTTCAGCACCAGGGTTGAGTCAGGGTCAGAAAAGGCCAAGCGGTAACCTCTAGGGACCTTGCCACCATTGCCAGTGATTGGATTAGGAATGAGTATGAAGTCAGAGCTGGCTATTATACACTAGCTTGAGCATCATACAAAGGTGCCCATGGAATTGGGACACCACCCCTGCCTGATGCATAAAGTATAGAGTGTGAATACATAATGATTCCAGGACTCTGGATGGGATTAATGAGAAGTTCTCCTCCATAGCCCTTTCTATTCTGGTGGACCCAACATACACTTTCTGATATAATAGTAGCTGAGCATTTGAAAGGTGGCTGGTGAGACCAGAGGATGAAATTTTGAATGTTATTTCAGTTGAATTAGTTTAAAACGAAATATAGAGTACACAGCATGGTCATGGATAACCGTATTAAGCAGCACAATCCTAGAACATGAATCTTTATCAGCATCTCCACGGAGGACACACTGAATGTCACAGGTATGGGTGCCAAGTCTGCCCAGAGGCAGCAGCTGGGCACCCCAGATGCTTCTCATTTGCAGAAGAGGTACGTTTCCTGGGCATGTGTCAGGTGAGGTGCAGACCTGCCCTCAGCTCTGGATGTCAATGTTGGCTGTGTCTGGAGCAGGAGGTAGGCCGAAATGGCTGCTGGGAAAATGGTTCTTCATCCCCATCAAAGGTGGTAGACATAGCAAAGCAAATGACCCTCTTGTCTCTGCCCCTACATGTTCCCTGATCTAGATGAATGTGCAGCAGAGATAGTGTTGTTGGTCTGAGGATGATACCGAGGGAAGTCAAGGCAATGCCTCGACCAATGCTGGTCTCAAGAGGGGCATGATGTGTGCCCTGTACACAGCCCACATAGCATCATGTAGGGTTCCCCAACTCCCATCTTGCTTGGGTGAGACCCTGGGTTTGGCAACTCCAATTAAAAAGAAAAAAGATGATACATTTGTCACCTTCCACCCTTAAAAAAGTTCCAGGGGGAGGTGGGGCTGGAACTGTGTCTGAAGGTTCTTTCTGGGTTCTCAAGTTGGAGGGGTACCCTGCTCTGGAGACAGTTTCTGCATCTGCGTCTGAATTATTGTTTCTTAAATGTATCTGTGTGGTATACTCAGTAGGCACCTTGTAATCCCTGGGTGCACAGTGATGCCCCCCCAGCTGGCAGGACCCACAGATATCATTTGGGTTACTCCCTGCAGTTCAGCCCATGTGCTCAGACTTGGGGTAGGGCCAGAGTGCCTTTGCTAAACTTTTGCCTTGTGTCTTATGACTTCCTGTGGCCATCCTGGCCCTATACTTAACTGGCCGCAGCTCTGAGTCAAGAGTCCCTGAGTTTCCCCTTCCCATGGCTAGATGCCTGCAGTGCCTTGGAGTCAGCCTGCTTCTCCCCCAGTTGGGCTGAGTGGGGTGAATGGGACTTGGGCTCACTTCCTGTGCTTCTCTCAGGGCTGCCCGACCTCTGTGCCATCCTCACCCTCTTTGACGCCGCCACCTGCTGTTGATGGCAGATTCCGGGCAGCCTCCATCTCCCTCACCATTTCCTCCAGTCCCAGGTCTTTCATTCTTGGGGTTCACTGAGCAGTTTCCATGGTAACAGGCACTTGTTGCATTTTGAATCTGCCATCAAGGTCCTTGAATGTGCCAGCTAAGCCGCAGTCATCGGGCCCATGTGACAAGTTAATAAGACAAAGTCTGTTTTATTTTCTTCCTCCTCTGCCTGCCTGCCTGCTTGCCTTCAGCTGGGGTCAGGGGCCCTTACAAAGAAACTGGTCTGCACCCTGGTCAGCTCAGACCAGACTTTGATGGCCCTTCTTCTGCCTCTCTCCTTACCTTAGGTGTCCCTTGTGTGACAAGAGAGCACCATACAGGTTTTCTTGGGGACTGGGATCTGAGTGGGGGCTAGCAGATAGAAGTGTGTATTTGTAGGATGAATGAGTAGGATGGAAGCAGTTACATTGTCTACCGTGCAGTCTTTTGATCTTTTGAAATTCAAAATTTCAAAATATTCAAATTGGAAATATGGAGATTTGAATATTCTTTTTTCTTTTCTTTTCTTTTCTTTTCTTTTCTTTTCTTTTCTTTTGCGGGGCATACCTGGTAACACTCAGAGATCACTCCAGACTCTGCTCAAAAATCACTTCTGGCAGGCTTGGGGGACTGTTTGGGATGCTGGAAATCAAACCTGGGTTGATTGTGTGCAAAGCAAAAGCCCTACCTTATGCTTTATTGGTTTGGCCCCCAAATATTCTTCTTTTCTTTTTAGGAAGCCCTGGGAGACTCCACGTCAGTCAGCTGAAGCAAGGAAGACTGGGAATTTATGGATTTTCAACCTTATGCATTCTGAACAGTGGGCAGGGCTCTCCACCACCTCCCCTAAGAGAGTTGAATCAAACAGGTATAAGTCTGGTCCTGCCAAAGTTGAGTGACCCAAACCCAGGAAAAGACTCAGGCAGAAAAGTTTCCTTCCCAATGGAAGCGAGAGAACAAGGAAAAGAGGGTTGGGGTCAAAGGGTGTTGGGGGGGGCAGAGCTCTCACCAGCAGCTCCTGATGTCTCCTGCACCCACAGCCCTGTGGGGTTCCAAGACCCATATGATTCTCAGGACTCCTGGTGGGATCCATGGGCTCTTAGGTCCTGGATGGCCCATTTCCTAGTATTTTGCAAGTTATCTCTGCAAGGTTTTATTATTTGCTGTGGTTGAGCTTCCGGCAGAGTCTCCACAGAAAGTCCTCAGACCTGAATAAATTTTCTGTTCAGACCCGGAGTAAAGGTACATGTGAAACAACATTGGCTGTGGGGGGCTATGAAGAACTGGTCTGACTTACAGGGGTGCAGGACAGGAGGGCTAGTCTTTTGGGAGAAAGTCTGGCCCATGTGGTTCCACCGTGGAGATTTAACAGAACACTTGGAAAGAAAAACAGAGAGGTGGAATAATCCAGCTTCTTGACTGCCAATGTGCAGAGCCCTTGAAAGAATAAAAGCCCCAAATCAAGGGCATCAGAGCCCAAATCAATTTTAAAGGCAGGCAGAAGAAAAGGAGGGAAATTATCTAAACGAGAAGGAAACATTTCTAATTGCAAAGGGGCAAGTGGAAAAAGCATCGGGTAAAATAAAGAAACGTCAAGTGGAAAAAGCATCGGGTAAAATAAAGAAACGTCAAACGGTGTCTGGAGCCATGGTCTGGCAGTCACTCTGGCACACACACCCTCCACTCTTTTGCAGAGCCTTCTGGGTCTTTGGGAAAGTGGCTCTTAAGCAGATTTGAGGCCCTGCTCCTGCTTGGAGTCATCTTCAGGGGTTAGAGACAGCTGAAATCTGGATTGAATTTTGGGAGAAGTGCTTAGTTCTAGGGCTTTCTGGGACCTCATTTCTGAAAGGAATCTTGGTTCCCACAGCCCAACACAGGCTGATTCAGAGAGGAAGAAAACTCATGGATGAATCTGGATGCTCCCACAGTTCAGTGATAAAGCCAATGATGGGCTCTTAATAATTCAGTTTCATCATGCAATATCATAAATACAATGTTTTAAACAGTTACACTTCTATTTTTACCTTTATTACCATTTTGATGTTGATAATGAAGGAGACTATATGATAACAATTTATTTTTAGTAAAGAATATAATCCACTTCACTGGTTTTATGTACTAAATGCGACCAGTGGGAGTGGAGGTAGATGTTAAATTAAGTAGTAGTTATGCATGAAAATAATTTTGCACTAATTGACTAATAATCAATGGCCTGATTAATTAGCTTTAATGTTATTAGCTTTAATTAAAATTGTTAGAGTATGGGACAGGTCCCCATTTACCAAATAAAGTATTTAAACCTGGTAAAATTTGAGGGCATCCTTTGAAAGTGAATTACAACACAACTAAATTAAGACAAGACCAGTGCTGACAGGCGGTATATGCCAGCAATACAAGAAAAGTCTGTACCCATATCCAAGAGACCTAGTATATTCTTACCCTGAATCTTCATAGGTATTAAAGGCTCTTTATTTTCTAGTTCTATATTTCTGTAAGACAAAGATTTCCCCTAAGGCATCCTCATATTCAGCATCAGAAGATGCAGTATATGGACTGGTTAGTTCTATAAAATTTCTAATTCTTTGCATAGGAGAAGCAGAAGCCAAGGCCAATATAGGTCTATTTTGAAAGGCTTTTTTCTCCAGTTCTAAGTCTAATTCATAATTCAACCAATTATTAGAACCTTTTACAGAATTTATAATCTCAGAAGGTCCATGATTTTTTAATTTAGCCTTTTGAGCCAAATGTTCTAATTCAGGTCTATCATCTGTAAGATTACCAATTTGTGTCCATATAGAAGAACAGATAACCAGAAAAAGGTTTTCTGTGCTTTATGTTCATGAGACTCCAGTATGTGTTTACTTAAAGAACCAGGGACTAACTTTATGGGCAAGAACTTGGATAAATTACTGTAATTGTTTAGTTAATGTAGTTATGAACTTCTACCTTAAAATAGTAGGGAAATTTTGTTTACCTTCTCATCTTAAACCTAGGCACTCTGACGAGGGTCCTACTTTGTGCACTTAAAAATAAGATGAAAGAGAAAAAACAAAGGAAGAGAAAAGAGAGAGACAGCTTACCTTCCTCGACAGCCCCCAAACGTGAGTGCCAACTGTTGTAGACGTCTTGCATCTCAACAATTCTCGTGGGTCATAATCCTTTCACGGGAGAAAAAGAGGTAACATGAGCGGACGAATATGAAATATGAAATAATGATACCACACACAGTATGTGTGGGGTCAACACGTTTCTGGCAGGAGTACAACAAGTTTAATTTTTTGAGCAGGGGAATTTATAGGAGTAAAATTAGCCACAGGTGAAGAATAATTGTAATCACAAAGCCTAGTATAACAATAACAATATCTAACCTATGGGTGAGACTATAAAATTGTAAATTACAAAAGAGAAAGTCAGGATCAGGAGGAAGTAGGAAATATTTAGGAACTTGGTCTTTCTAGTCTGGACTCTATTGTTTTAGAGGTTAAAGGAAGGGAGGAGCCAAATCCCCAAGAAAGAGCTTCCCTATTTCTAAAGGAGGGACAAAAGTCAAAATCTGTGTTCTGGTTACGCCCTTGATTATCAGAAGCTTCAACTGCAAAGGACATATTTGAAAAGGAGAGAAAATTTGTTTTTGCTTTTAGGGCTGACTAAATCCAGAAAAAGGGGTTCTCAAATACACTTTGGTGCTAGAATTTCTGGGCCAAATTATTTAAAAGAGGCCAATATTTTTGCCTGATATATACAAAGGAGAGATAGTCAGATCTACTGATTGAAAAAGTAATGCCAGGCATCTCTTTGGAAATTCCTCAACCATCCACGCAGGGGAAAAAGGCGTCGACAGTGGGCTTTTTGAGGAACCCTATGGGGGTTAAATTATTTCTACCCACCAGGAAAATCTGAGGATACATCTGGTTGGCTGAACCCCCCTAAAGGCTTAGGCATGCCCTGGCACTCTTTCCTTCCTGCTCAGCCCTGGTGGTCTGAGTCTTCCTATTTGGTTGACTTCTCTCCCAATGTGCCTCCTCGTCTGTGTAAGAGTGTGCTCGGGGTTGACTCCTGGTTCTGAGCTCAAGACTGACTCCTGGCTCTATGTTCAAAACTTACTCTTGGCTCAGAGCTTGAGGCTCTGAGCTCAGGGATCCCTCCTGGTAGTTTAAAGGGACCATATATGATGTTTAGGATGAACGTGGGCACTACCTGGCAAATGCCCTCCACAGTCTCGTATCTTTTCCAACCATTGACCACAGCACTGCAGCTAAGGAGAGATGGATTAGTTTAGGCCTGGAGTGGTTCCTCCCAGTGAAAATCTGGGTGCTGCTGGACAGAGGGAGGCAGGGACCATGCATCCCCTTGGGCCTGGAGAAGGAAAGTGCAGAGAGAGGGAGGTGAGCCCCTGGGGGGTGTCCTGCACCCTAGGAAGGAAGGTGGGAGGTCATCCCCCCAACTGAGCCTCCCCACTGACCTACCAGCTGTTTCCTTCAGACAGACATTTAGCACATCACTCAGTCTGTGATGTGGGTGTAACATGTGGCCTGTCTGTCAGGGTGCAGAACTTGTGAAAGGAGATGGAGCACTTGGGGTGCAGCGGGGGGGCTGTCACGGGAGTCTCCGTCATATCAGCTTTCAGGATTCCAGATAACAGCTCTGACCTGGGTAGAGGCAGCAGCTCCTCTCTCCACATGGTGGATGCCCAGTGCCTGCCATGAAATCTGGGTCAGTGAGCGAAGCCAAGCCTCAGGGCCCTGGGGCGGAGAGATGGCATAGAGGTAGGGCACTTGCTTTGCATGCAGAAGGATCATGGTTCGAATTCTGGCATCCCATATGGTCCCCCGAGTCTGCCAGGAGCGATTTCTGAGCATAGAGCCAGGAATAACCCCTGAGTGCTGCTGGGTGTGACCCCCCCAAATAAACAAACAAACAAACAAACAAAAAAACAAAATAAAAAGACTCAGGGCCTTCTGGGGGTGCAGTGTGTGGCTGAGAATGCTGGGCCCAGTGCTGCTGTCTAAGTCTCTTTAGGTGGCGACCAAGTCAAGTGGTCACTTTGGCTTTTCTGCTCCAAGGGCCCTGTCCCAGGCTCCTGTCTGCCAAGCTTGTTTACCTGGGCAAGGGACTGTGTGTCTGTTCATGTCTCTCTTGGTCACAGTGAGCACGTTAGTTTGCTCATGAGTTTCTTTCAACACCTCCTGCTCAAGTGACCTCACTGCTGAAGAGCTGGGTCAGAT
>PVKC010046688.1:0-11192 GCA_004027635.1 Crocidura indochinensis
GCCCGGCCCACTATGTTTAGCTTTTTATAAATTTTTTTAAACTTTTACTTATTGATTGATTGGTCCTTAGGCAACACCCAGCGGCACTTAGGGGTCACTTCTGGCTCTGCACTCAGAAATTGCCCCTGACAGGCTGGGGGACCACATAGGATGCTGGGAGTCGAACCGGGTCCCTTCCATGTTGGCTGCACAGGGGCAGACGTCCCACTGCTGTGCCATCTCTCCGTCCCCGGTGTTTAACATGCAGAAGGTCATCAGTTCGAATCCCGGTGTCCCATATGGTCCCCCGTGCTTGCCAGAAGCGATTTCTGAGCATGGAGCCAGGAATAACCCCTGAGCACTGCCGGGTGTGACCCCCCCCCCAAAACAAAACAAAACAAAACAAAAAACAAAAGAAAACAAACAAACAAAAAAGAAATTGCTATTTTCTGGCTAGAGCAATAGTACAGTGGTTAATGCATTTGCCTTGCACACATCTTTCCTTGGTTCAATCCCTGGCACCCCATATAGTTCCTCAAGCCCTCTCGAAGAATGATACCTGAGGGCAGAGCTACCAGTAAGCCCTGAGCACCAGCCACGTGTGGGGTGTCCCCCATAAAAAACAACCCCAAAATGCTATCTGTTTCTATTTGATTAGATAGAAAAATAGGCAAGTTATTTTCATTGCAATGTACAACCTAATTTGATCCCTTGTTACCACATGTGGTGCCCTGAGCACTAACAGGAGTGATTGCTGAGCAGTCTAGGAGTAAAACCTGACTCCTGTGTGTGTGAATCTCAAATCAAAACATATTGCACACAGCAGTGTCTTTTACTGTATAGCAGGTACAAAAGATAAGACTTTAAAATTTTGTTAGTTTGGGGGCCACACCTGGCAGTGCTCGATGATGTGATGCCAGGAATTGAACCCTGGTTAGCCATGTACAGGGCAAGAGCCACATGGACTGTACTAGTTTTAGCTCGTCGAGTTTTTGAACTTTAGCCTGATAAGTACAAACTGGCTTATTGGTTCAATTTTATGCATGTGATTTTTATGACTTCAAATCTTCATTCCAAACCAAGCCCTGACAGGGCCTGCATAGCCTTCCTTGCCCTCTGTTTCCACTTTGGAAGTCTCTTCCTGTCTTCTCAGCACTTTCACTTGGTTTGCTTTTGTGGTGGCAGTGGTGGGGTGTTTTTGGACCACGCTCAGTAATGCTTTCCTGGCTTGGATACCATATGAGATGACAGGATCAAACCTGGGTCAGCTGTATGCAAGGCAAACACTATCATTCTACCCTCAGGACTTGTTTTAAAATATTAAATCACTATGAAATAGCTAATAAATTGTTGATCCAGCCTGCCTCAATGGCAGACACTTTTCTCTTTCCCTTGCCTTTTTTCTTTTTAGGCATCATGATTTGCAAAACTGTTACTGAAGGAACACCATGCATATCATGTTACTTCCTTTCAGAGCATCAGAATTTTGATACTGGGATTTCCTTCCTTTGACTATCTTTCCAATATATTCATGCCTACTTCTGGTCTCTCCACCTGACACTCCTTAGTGGGACCTTATTTCAAGTTGCACCCCTCTCTTTTCCCTCTTTACTCCATGGTGCTGTAAATTTATTAAAAAATAAATTTATTGGGGCCTGGGAGATAGCATGGAGGTAAGGCGTTTGCCTTTCATGCAAAAGGTCATCGGTTCGAATCCCAGTGCCCCATGTGGTCCCCCGTGCCTGCCAGGAGCAATTTCTGATCATGGAGCCAAGAGTAACCCCTGAGCACTGCTGGGCGTGACCCAAAAACCAAAAGATAAAAATAAATAAATAAAAATAAATTTATTGGGGCCGGGCGGTGGCGCAGAAGGTGCCTGCCTTGCTTGCACTAGCCTAGGACGGACCACGGTTCGATCCCCCGGTTTCCCATATGGTCCCCCAAGCCAGGAGCTACTTCTGAGCGCATAGCCAGGAGTAACCCCTGAGCGTCACTGGGTGTGGCCCAAAAAACAAAAAAAATAAAAATAAATAAATTTATTGGGGCCAGAGAGATAGCATGGAGGCAGGGCGTTTGTCTTGCATGCAGAAGGTCGGTGGTTTGAATTCTGGCATCCCATATGGTCCCCCAAACCTCCCAGGAGTGATTTCTGAGTGTAGAGCCAGGAGTAACCCCTGAGCGCTGCTGGGTGTGACTTAAAAAACCAAAAAAAGGAAAAAAAAAATTATTGGGGCTGGAGCTATAGCACAGCAATAGGGCATTTGCCTTATAGGTGGCCAACCCGGATTCAATCCCCAGCATCCCATACGATCCTGCCAGGAGTTATTCCTGAGCGCAGAACCAGGAGTAACCCGAGTACCGCTGGGTGTGGCCTAAAAATAAAAAAAATTATTTTACCCATAAGACACCCTTTTTTTGTTGGTATTTGGACCATTCCCAGCAGTGCTCAGGATTTACTCATAGTGGAATCTGGGGGTGCAGAGTGCTGGGGAACAAATCTGGGTCGGCTACATGTAATACAAACACCCTGCTCACTGTACTGCTACTCCAGCCCACAGATATTCCAGTTTAATATAAAGTTCCGTGAAGGCAGAGATATTAGATAAGTTAACTTTAAATGTCTAGCACTGTACCAGAGAGATTAGGTCAGACACTTGGCCCACAGCCAACCAATGTTAAATCTCTGGCTTCGTATATGGTCCCTTAAGTACTGCCAGAAGTGATTCCCGAGAGCAGACCAAGAGTAACCCAAGCATTGTGAGGTGTGCCCAAAAGGAAAAAAGCTGTAACCTTCAGCACTTAGCATAGTAAATACTCAATAAATGTTGCTTGATTGCATTATCTGAATTAGATAGTCCTTGTTATTAAATTGCAGTAGTGTAGTAAAGTAATTTATAAAACAAATTGCCATGATAAAGAATTTTATACCTTGGGGCCGGAGAGATAGCACAGCGATGTTGTGCAAGCAGCTGACCCAGGACCTAAGGTGGTTGGTTTGAATCCTGGTGTCCCATATGGTCCCCCGTGCCTGCCAGGAGCTATTTCTGAGCAGATAGCCAGGAGTTAACTCCTGAGCGCCACCGGGTGTGGCTCAAAAACAAAACAAAACAAACAAACAAAAAAATTTTATACCAATGACGGTTTTATCCTAGTGCTTTTTTTTTTCTCAAACATTATTTTTAAAGGGCATTGAATGTTAATAACATAGTATGTTTAGATAGAAATTAGATTCTTGCTCTCAATTTGGAAAATGATGAAAAGCTGCATGTTAGAGAACAGGTAGAAGAGCTCAGCTTTCCTGGCTCTGCGCTGTTATTTATGCTTGCACAGCCAGTTGTTTCATAACATGGGCCAGCACAGACAACAAGGACAAAGATTGAGGAACTTGGTAAGGAGACTTTATTTGGGGGGTGTGTGTTACCCCAGTGGCGCTCGGGTTACTCCTGTCTCTGCGCTCAGAAGTTGCTCCTGGCAGACTCACGGGTCCATATGGGATGCCCAGGGATTGGACCCAGGTGGGTTGCATGCTAGGCAAACACCTTAACCGATGTGCTATTGTTCCAGCCCCTGGTTAGGAGATGTTTAATTTATAAATGCTACTTTCCTTTCTTTTTTGTTTTTTGTTTATTTTTGTTTGTTTTTTGGGTTACACGCAGCAGCGCTCAGGGGTTACTCCTGGCTCTATGCTCAGAAATTGCTCCTAGCAGGCTCGGGGGACCATATGGGATACCGAGATTCGAACTACCATCCTGCATGCAATGCAAATGCCCTACCTCCATGCTATCTCTGGCCCCTATAAATGCTACTTTATAAAAGTAGAGCTTGTGTCTGAGTTAGGTGTGATCCTGGCAGCACTCGGGTTACTCCTGGCACTGTGCTCAGAAATCACTCCTGGGGCCGGACGGTGGCGCTGGAGGTAAGATGCCAGCCTAAGGACGGACCACGGTTCGATCCCCCGGTTTCCCATATGGTCCCCCAAGCCAGGAGCGACTTCTGAGCGCATAGCCAGAAGTAACCCCTGAGCGTCACTGGGTGTGGCCCAAAAACCAAAATAAAAAAAAAAAAGAAAAGGAAATCACTCCTGGCAGAGATTCCTTGGGATCCTGGAAATTGAACCCAGGTCCATCCTGGGTCTGCTGCTGCAAGGCAAATACCCTATTGCTGTGCTATCTTTCCAGCCCCAGTATTTTGATTTTTGATGCTGAGACATATATTCTTCTCCATTGCTGAGCACAGTGCCATCTAGCAAGCAATGTTAGACATCATGCTGATGTTTAGTTCAAAGATCTGTTGTTGTCTAACCTTTGGTTTCTTCCTGTAGTATGCACTGCATGTGTACAACGAAGTGATGAGTGTTGGGCAGAAATATGGAATCCGGAATGCAGGGTATTATGCCCTACGTAGTCTCCGAATTGAGAAATTTTTTGCCTTTTGGGGTCAGGATTTAAATACGCTCACCACACCCCTGGAATGTGGACGAGAATCTCGGGTGAAACTGGAAAAGGTAATGTGTGACTCCATAGGTACCACCCACTTCCCAAGCAGTGACTCTGCATTGGATTGCTGTTGCTTGGATAGATAGTAGGGCATGTTTGTAGCCACCCTGATTTGAACCCTGGCACAAAAAATGATTCCCCCAAGTACTGGCAGACGTGATTGCTGGGCACTAAAATAAATAAATAAATAAATAAGTAAATAAAAGACTGATAGGGAAGAAAAATCTGTCAATGCTGAAGGTTCAGTGAGAGCATTGGGTGAAGAGCATTGGGAGGTTCTGAGAAAATAGTTTCCCTAAAGTTCACCAGGGTGTGGGGGAGTATTATTTATTATACCTCACTGTGACAGACCCCTCTCAGTGTGGCCTTGCTTTCCTAGGGGATAGACTTCATTGGCCGAGATGCCCTGCTTCAGCAGAAGCAGAATGGAGTGTACAAACGCTTAGTCATGTTCATCTTGGATGACCACGACACAGACCTGGACCTCTGGCCTTGGTGGGGAGAGCCCATTTACCGAAATGGTCAATATGTTGGCAAGATCACTAGTAGTGCCTATGGCTATACACTGGAGCGTCATGTTTGTTTGGGCTTTGTACACAATTTTTCTGAGGACACCGGAGAAGAACAGGTGGTAACACCAGATTTCATCAACCGTGGCGAGTATGAGATTGAAATCGCAGGAAACCGGTTCCAGGCCAAAGCGAAGCTCTATCCCGTCACTTCTCTCTTCAGTCATAAACGTCGAAAGGATGACGAGGAGCTCAGTGACTTGCATGGGAAGTAATGACTGGCATTCTCACCCCATCTCACGTTGTAGGAACTTCTTCTGATGGCTTCCTGTGTCCTGCTTCTTTCACCCTTTGCTGTGTCTCATGTTCTCTCATCTGGTCCCTTTGGCCACTCCCCAGGTACTTAGACTTACTCTGGACTTTTTCTCTTCCCTCTGTCCCTTCAACCCCCACGGTGACACAAGTCCACTTGGGGAGGTGGGCTACATTGACAGCTGGAGTCAAATGCTGTGTCTGAGTAACTTGCTAATTTTAGTAGGTTGCTAGATGTTTGCTATGGTCCTGAGGGTCAGCTTGTGCCTTTTAGCCTGTTCTGGTATGCTGTGGGCACCTTGATCCCTCTAGCAAGAGGAGGACCATCTACCTCATCAAAGAGAGGCATCACATAGACAATCTGGTCTATAGCAGAGACAAGCAGTTACCAAGCAGCCATCCTAGCCTTCCTTGCCCAGTAAGTTATCAAACATCTGGGTCAGGGCCATTGCCTAGAATTTTCTTCATCTCTTACTAGTCTCCGTAGGAGTTCTGTTTTTAACGGTATAAACAAGCCACAGTGTTTGAAAGGGGAAAATCATATTGCTGTGTACGTTGCTTTTCCTGTTAAAAGGGTTTGACTTCAGAAGACAACAATGATGCCATTTCCTACCATTTAAACCATAGCTTTAGGGGCCTGACTGGGTTCAATCTCCAGCACCAAAAATAAAACAAAGATAGTGCTGCTTTTCATTAGCTACTCAAATCTCAGTCACTTCATTTTGATTTTTCTCTCATATATTTAATCACCACCATAGTAGCTCAACATGTTCTTCTCTCCTGGGCTTGCTGTCTGCTGAGCTACTTGAATTCAAGTTCTGCTTCCTCTAGCAGAGAAAGATGATGTGCATGATACTTCAAGAGTTGGCCGTGGAGACTGTTATGTGAGTCTATAGGGAACCACTTTCCACTTTTCTTTCCAGATTGTTTCCCTACCCAAACATCTAACTTCTGGGACAGAAAACATCTTAACTGTCCTACACACTTTCAAAGCAGTATATGCTTCCTGAAGGTGACAGCATAGATTGTGTTATCATCCCAACCCTTTCTTCTCTCTTGCATACGAATTGTCCTAATTTTTTCCCCCTAAACTACTTTTAACATGTGATTTTTACAATTAAGGGCTGAATGCCTACCATGAGGTTAAGAGGCAATAAGAAATAAATCTTAGAATATTTCTGCAATCTTGCCTAAGGCATGGGTGATTATAATGGGGGAAGTTCACTGATGTGAAGGCAATAAGGCAGAAAAACTTGTAATCACTGCTAGGGATTGTTGAGGCTCTTATATGCTTTGGCACAATGGATCTCTGGCCAGCCTTGTGTGACTATGAGCGAACCGGTTCTGTTCCAAGGACTGGATTCTTTAGGGTTTGGTCTAAAAAACTGACCAGCTTTTAAAAATTAGTACATTGTCTCTACTGGCTGAACCATCTTTTGACTCATTGAATATGGCACAGGGTTTTGTGGCAGCACCTCTAGTGATTTCCGGAATATGTCTGGCGTGACTTGTATGTCACAGAGGGATCCTGCTTGCTTGGGCCAAGAGAACCAAACCATAGAACACACATCCTAAAACTTATCTTTGAGCTCTGTATGGTTTTGTTTGTACACGAGTCTCCTAATTTTATTTTATTTTTATTTATATATTTTTTGTCTTTTTTTAACCACACCCGGCTATGCTCAGGGCCTATTCCTAGCTTTGTTCAGGATGCCTTTCTGGCATGCTGGGGGGGGGGGGGCATGTGGGATGCCGGTGACTGAACTCAGGTCGAGAGCACGTGCAAGGCAAGCGCCCTACCCGCTGTTCTATCGCTCCAGCCCCCCCTTTTTTTTTTGGCCACACTCGGTGGTGCTCAGGGGTTACTCCTGGCTGTCTGCTCAGAAATAGCTCCTGGCAGGCACGGGGGACCATATGGGACACCGGGATTCGAACCAACCACCTTTGGTCCTGGATCGGCTGCTTGCAAGGCAAACGCCGCTGTGCTATCTCTCTGGGCTAATTTTATTTTTTAAGTGCAAGTAAACTGCAGCCTTTTTTTTTTATCTGTTGGTATTTAGAAGGATTAGGTTAGATACATCTGTAAGCTAAAGATCCTTTTGTTTTAGTATAGCATCTTAGAATTTTCAGATGCCTGTCCACTCTGGTATCCAAAGTTTGTTTACTCAATCAGATGGTTAATTCTAGATAATTTTAGCTTCTCCAGCAACTCCATTATTACTGACTTTTCCTTTGCACCTTTTGAGATTTGTTAAGGGGCGTCTGATTAGGTTTTGTAACCACAATATTTTGGAGCGGTTTTGAAGGCTTGTGAAGGTAGGAGACAAGCATTTGGTCAAGAGAGGAATCCCACTCTCCACGAAGATGCATGTACAACTAAAGGTATAGAAATCATGCTGTTGTAACATCTCAGACAATCTTGACAAAATAAAAATTGAGATGGCATTCAAAAGAAAGTCTAATTTATATTTAAATTACAGTTTGTCCATAAATAGGACATGCCTAATCTTACGAGGCATACTTGTTTATTGATGGTGATTAGAGGGAAGGGGGATCTTTTATTGGCCACACCTGGGCTTGGGGAAGCCTGTGGGATGCTGAGGATTGGGTAGGGGTTGGCCTCCTGTAAGGCCCTACCCATTGTTGTATTGCTGTGGCCCCTAATACCTGTTCATTGAGTACCCTGAAACAATTTATCTTTTGACACTTTAAAATCCAGTCTTTGGTTTCTTTGGTTCATTCAAATATAGCCATTGTGAAACTAATATTTTCTGAAAGGGGTGACTCTTTCCTGCTTTTAGCATAATTGACAATCAGAGTATCCTCATTTGCATGTGGTTTCCTTCTCTGGCTTGCTTGTCTTGTGTGAGGCTCTCCTTGCTTGGGGAGCTGGTTCATTTCTTTTGCTCGAGTCAAAGGATTCTGAGATCTTAGAAATGGAGACTGGCCTTCTGTTCGAAGTGGCGGGTACTTTTTCCACCTCAAAAAACCCATTGTCCAATCTTTGCTCTTCATGTTGTTGGGGGGAGTTTGATTCTTGTAATATTTTTGAGTGTTCAAGGTTCTTATCTCTCTGCAGTCCTTTGACTTAACACTGAAAGCATCAGAAAGCTTTTCCATTCCTAATGACACCAGTATCAGGAAAGCTTTAATTCAGAAAGTTTTCTGCAGGAAAAAGGCCAGAATAGCCTTGAATATCCTTTTGTTAGTCATGTGAGAGACACTGAGGGGGAACAAGCAAGTCTGACTGCGTGTGTTTCTCTTCTGGATGTTCCTGTTCTTTTAAAGGCGAGAGATGCCATTCTTACCAGGGACCATTTATCCTTGGATTAACCCCAGCAATTTCATTTGATTATCAGGACACACACTGGCTCTGCATTGTATATATAGTTGTCAAGCCAAGAGTTTTACCGACTTTTTATCCTGGTCCATTAATTCCAAGGTGATAACAAAAATACAAAAACCTTACTTGCTCTATTCTTTGAAAAGTTCACTTTTTCCATACTATCACAGATGTGGAAGAATGAAAGCTTTCAAAAGGTGATTCTTAGCTGCTGCTTCTGTGAAATGTCTTAAAATAAATGAGTGATGGAGGCTTAAAAGAAAAGGACATTTACTGGTATAGAACCTCTGCATTGAAAGTAAACAAACTTACAAGGTTCATTCTTCTGTTACTTTCCCCTGCATTGCTCAGAGACTTGAGATAAACAGCATTCAATCACCTAGACAGGAAATGTTTCTCCAGAGTAAAACACTATTTTGCATATTTGGCTTCTGGCACTTGCAGTGTTTTAAGAAACCACTTCCCTGCAGTCTAGAATGAGTAATGGATCTGCAGCCCGAACCCCCACACCCCCACCTTAAGGTGCTGAGTTGTAAGGCTCCTTCACTATCAGTATGGGGTACACATTTGCAAGCCCTTGTCACTCACTATATTGCACTATTTTTCCAGAGGACTGAGTATTTTTGTATGTATTTTCTGTCATTTAGTCTACTAGACACCAGAGCTGTTCCTTGTATAATTCTCAAAGCTGAGCATCCTTTCAAGAATTACATGCCTCTTCACGGGCCATTTTCCTCATGATATGTACGTAGATGCACCTGTTTTTATCCTTTGCTAATCTCCTGCCTTGTGTTTTCTGTCTCTCAAGGACAGAAATTCCAAGAGGTAGAGAGAATATTTTTAGCATCTGTTTCATAAGATCTATGCCAGAATTTCCTTTGCACACCAAGAACTGAAGCTTGGAGCTCATTTTTCCAGGTCAGGTTCTAGTGCCTTACACTCCAGAATGTCAGATGGTGGGTGTAGTGAGGCAGAGGAAGAGGAAACAAAGTACCTTTCATTTCAGTAGAAGGGGTGTTGAGCAGCACAGAACACTTTACTCTGGTCACTCTTGGAATGTATGAAAATGCAACTGTACTTTCTGTCAAGTGTTACAACTTATTCTTTGCATCTGTACACCTGTAGTTCGCTCAGCCCTCTCTTGTCCCTCAGTCAGCATGTGGGTTGAGGACACCGGGAGGCATTTTCGACAATGGAATCTGTTCTCAAGCACCTTGGTGGCCTCCAGAGCACAGGGTGACTGATAGTTTCTGCTCTCTATGAACATGATATTAACACTGTGCACTGTATTTCTACCAACAAGATATCAATGAAGGGTTTCTTTTCATGTTACTAGGTTTGTAAATGAATAAACATTTTAACTGCTTTTTCCATGTCCATTTGTGATATCTATCTCTGTGCTTTCCCACGCAAAGGAGAAATAATGTACAAAAAACCCTTTGTAGGCTGGAGAGAATATAGTGGATAAGGTGCTTGCCTTGTATAGGATTGACCCGGGTTTGATTGCTGGCACCACATATAGTCTTCTGAGCACAGGTGTGGCCACAAAACAAGTCAAACGCCTTTTGTTACCAAAGCATGAAGGTAAAATAAAAAAGCATTTGTTACCTTTGGCAGGCAGGGAAGCTTTTGTCCCCACCTCCTGCAGTTATGGACTTTCACTTCTTCAGTGACTTCACAGAAGAACCAGACACTTAACATGTGCCTGTGAGCCCACAATTGTGTATAAATGAATCTGGATTCCCGTTTAGATCAGTGTTGAAAAAGGACATCACCTGAGAAGCGGCCATCGATCTTACCAGACTGAGAACCAGTAGACACATACCTTTTGAGCAGCTAAATGGGGGAACCCTGCGGGTTCATGCCATCTATGACAGTCTCATACTCTTATCTTCCAAATATGCACCTTACAGCTTTGTGAAAGTTCAATCAAAACAGAAACCTGCGTTGGTTCCTCTACCCTACTCACTTCCTTTCTATACGTGAAGTTCTTTACAAGAACTAGGAGTAGTCTTCTTGATAATGACCTTGTCTGACTTCTTTTTGCCATTGCTGGGCAGCCGTTCCAAGCTAGCCTCCCTCACTTCTCAGGTGCTGCCTTAATGATCTGTGCATTTCTCTTCCCATCCTCACTACTGGTTATCTTCCTCAAACAAAACAGCTCCTTTCACTCATTGTTGCGTGAACAATCCTCATCTGTTGGTTTAGAATATTTTTCACCTAAACAAAGTTGCTCTTCCCTTCGCTCTTTACATGTCAGATTCCCCTAGGCAGGAAGAATCATAGATTTGTCCTTGCTCCCACCCCTGCCCAGGAGTGATCTTGGGGCTTAATAAAAACTATGATTTTGGTGGGCAGTTCTCTCTCACTCGATGAGGTTGGAAGTTCCCTGACCACATGTGTTTTACCTTCAAGCTTAGCCTGATTTATTCCTGTGGCAACCCCTACTCCAGACCTTTTTTCCCCCCCAGGGTAGAGTACTACACTCAACTATCTCCCTTTTTCACAGCTCAAGCTCAGACTTAAAGAGTGGGACTGTCTGAATAACAGTTC